>NWUY0300018500.1:14395-29486 GCA_004151065.3 Larix sibirica | reverse complement strand
TATCAATTTTGGGCGAATCATTTATGAAAAAAAAGGCAAATTGGTGAATCCTTTTTTGGAAAAAAAAGGTCGAAAAATATCCCATTGACCAAATTTCACCCCTAAAATTTTCTCATGTGTTTATGATATTAAATAAAAATTTATAGTGTTTGTGGATTAAATTAAAATTGTTAAAAGAAACTATATGATTTGTATATAGTTGAGATTATCTAGAAAAGGCTCATTCAAAATTTAAATTAGATTGATTGTCGCTACAAATCCTAAGTTAGTTGAACAATTTGCAAGCCACACCTAATAGTAACTCGAGTTGTGGCATCCCATCTAGGGGGCACCTATCCTTTTAGCCAAAACACTATAGGCCACACGTCTCACTCGAGATTTGAATGTGGATGGGAGAGTGTGAAATTTACCTCCCAACCATTCAAGTTATTACCCACCAACATAAGACACGTAATTTATGATATTAAATAGAAATTCACATAAAACTTGTGTTGCTTTAAAAGCATAAAGCATGTTAGTTAACAAAAAAAGGCATAGAGTTTATGATATTGAATAGCGTCTACAAAAAATATAAGGTCTATGATATTAGATGAAAGTTCACAGAAAAATAATATTAAATTGGAATTGTTAAGAAAAAGCATAGTATTTATAATAAAAATGGAAATTCACATGAAAACATTGTGTTGCTTAAAAGCCTTGAGCCTAATCTTAAAAAAAGAAAGACCTATAATATTTAATGGAAATTTACAAGAAGTATTGTGTTGCCTTATAAGACCTACGTAATCATGTGTATCGAAACACAATATTATCATTTATTCATTGTTAAAAAACAAAACTACAAATCAAAGTTTACTTCATAAAACTCAAAAACATTTATAAGTAGTGAGACTAAGGTTGGTCTCAAGCCAACTAAACAACCTAAGTATTGGACCAAATGATAAAGAAACTTGGAACAATGATCTTCAATTACAGTTTCTTATTTCTTAAGCCCAAAACTTTAAAATCTAGTGGTGATTGGCACCATTTTTCCAACTTTTCTTTGTTGATCGAGATAAAAGTCAACAAATTCTTACATTATTTGAATTTGTACTCATTTATACTATTTGGTTTTAATTTCAATAAAAAATTAAAATCATTATATTAATATATTAAAAAAAATCCATATCTTTTTATTATAATTTTAACTAATATCATTAACTATAACTTATTATGTTTCCCATACATAATTAATTCTTACAGAAATAAATTATTTCATCCACAGTGTACCTTCCCATTCAAAAATCATAAAACATCTACTTTCCATGTATGCATGAGATGTATGCAACAACCCATAAACCATATTCAACTTGTTTAATAATTGCAAACTTTAATAGTTCAAAAGTCCATATGACAAATTCCACAACTTTCTTTAATAGTTCAAAAGTCCATATGACAAATTCCACAACTTTGCTTAATCAATTGTCACCACCGTTGTGCACTTTCCACCAACTTTAGTATGTAAATGATGCACTCCATTTTATCCATAATCTTGTGCTATTATTTAAAAAAAATGTTTATACGTGTCGCCTGTGATGAAGCATATTCCATCATTGAAGGTCCATAATACATATAGAAGATTCTTTGATTAAAGAACTCATGATTAGTGCTACTAGATACTTCGTCCCCGTTGTATCACCTCCTACGAAGTATTTGTCATGCACATCTTGAATGTGCATAACTATTTAGTTTATTCTCTCATTATTGTTATTACTTAGTTTATACAATTGGTTATGTAAATAAAGTACTCTAAACTTATTTAATTTCCCATATGATTTTAGATTTGATTTAATGTATCTATTTAATTTCCCGTATATAATGCATTTTAGATTTTAAATCTTATTTTATGTATCTATATTATGGAGTGGGGATTTGATTTTATTGCATCAAATGGAGGATTTTCAATTTGTTTAACAAGTTTTAATAAGATCTATTTTATTTCAACATAAAAAATTTAATTCATAATTTTTATTATCAAATATTATTTTAGAAAGAGAAATATACAAAGAAGATACTATTTCTTTTTTTAACTAAATTCATAATTTTTATTATCAAATATTATTTTAAAAAGAGAAATATACAAGAAGATACTATCTCTTTTTTTAACTAAAATTGAAGAGAGAGAATTTCTTCCATCCTCAAACCCACCGAGACCTTAGCTGATGAGTTTACCCTGCAGATCCGAGGGGCCAATTCTCTTCTTGGGTGTTTGATTTCCCACTGGATACTTTGGGATTGGTCCTCCTGTTCCTTAAATTTCCTTCTCAAAATTTGAATCTCGAAAGCCATTAACATATTTTTGGTCGTTTGTTTTTCTAACTGACCGCTCAAGTGATTTTGTTTCCGACAAATTGCTCGAAGTCCCCCCCCCCCATTCTCCTTTCGAGGTCTTTCTTCCAATTCTCTAATTGATTGGAGAAATAATCCATTGAATCCTGCACTTCATCTATCTTGCACTCACATATTTTTTAGATGGGACTTTCTGAACTTCCCTTTCCAATTCCTGTCTCCGTATGAATTTGTAGATTTTTCCACCAATTTTCGATCATCAGCCTTGAGGTGGCTCACCACCTTATCAATTTGGTCTCCATCCCCTTAATTTCCATCCCATATCCCTAGCAACAAGCGAGTTCATGCATGATATTTCATTGATTTTCCATAATTCTACTTTGCATGCTACAATTGATGTGAGAACAGACTGTCGAGTCATGTCTTTGTACGCACAGGGTCACCACACATGAGGACATGAAGGATTCGATGTGTCACATGGGAATATTACGAAGGGATCGTATCGCCTTCTTGACTCCACCTCTATCCACCATGATGATCAATTTAATGCTTGAAAGGACCTACGTAATGGGGTGGGATAGGAATCCCCATCCACCTTTAACACCCCTATGTTTAACAAACAAGCCAAGTCTGTTTTCCAATCGACTTTGAAGTTTAGATTTACCTTGACATGGATGAGTCGGACCTCCTCAAACCTCCTCAAATAGATTTATCGTTTGACTAATATGTTCTGTAATTTTGCTTATAGTTGCATCTTTGGGTATTGTCTTCTCGACGAGACCTTGAATTAGGATTTTTGAGTCTCCAATTACCGTTATCCTAGTGATTCCTTTTTCCGTTTCCAAATCCATCCCCTTGCAAAGGGCTAGTTCCTCTGCTTGATTATTCGTCAACACTCCCAATCCCCAAGAGATATTGGTTTCTTGATGTCCTATGGGGTCAATTATCACGCCCCCCACCCACCTGCCACCCCTAAAGAAGATACTATCTATACTCATTCTAAAGAAGATACTATCTCTACTCATTACTCAATGGATTTTTAATGATAAATATTACAAAAATCAATTATGATCTAAAAAAATTTAATGATATATACTAACAAAATCAATTATGATATAATAAAAATTTATGTTGTATTATTATGATCCCATAACTTTAATAATGATTCATTTATCAAGGTTGAACTTGTTGTGATATTAATGAATTTCCCCTATCATAAAGTGCCATCCTCTAACACCGTGTCAAAATTTTATTCATGCTGAAATCTATTCAATATGCACGATTATTCCATGGCAAAGGACACACATAATGCTTAGATATGAGCTAATCACATATAATATTTTTTTCCTTCTTTTTTTAGGTAAATATACCAAGGGAAAATCCTTGGGCACTTNAGGCAAATTGGTGAATCCTTTTTTGGAAAAAAAAGGTCGAAAAATATCCCATTGACTAAATTTCACCCCTAAAATTTTCCCTTGTGTTTATGATATTAAATAAAAATTTATAGTGTTTGTGGATTAAATTAAAATTGTTAAAAGAAACTATATGATTTGTATATAGTTGAGATTATCTAGAAAAGGCTCATTCAAAATTTAAATTAGATTGATTGTCGCTACAAATCCTAAGTTAGTTGAACAATTTGCAAGCCACACCTAATAGTAACTCGAGTTGTGGCATCCCATCTAGGGGGCACCTATCCTTTTAGCCAAAACACTATAGGCCACACGTCTCACTCGAGATTTGAATGTGGATGGGAGAGTGTGAAATTTACCTCCCAACCATTCAAGTTATTACCCACCAACATAAGACACGTAATTTATGATATTAAATAGAAATTCACATAAAACTTGTGTTGCTTTAAAAGCATAAAGCATGTTAGTTAACAAAAAAAGGCATAGAGTTTATGATATTGAATAGCGTCTACAAAAAATATAAGGTCTATGATATTAGATGAAAGTTCACAGAAAAATAATATTAAATTGGAATTGTTAAGAAAAAGCATAGTATTTATAATAAAAATGGAAATTCACATGAAAACATTGTGTTGCTTAAAAGCCTTGAGCCTAATCTTAAAAAAAGAAAGACCTATAATATTTAATGGAAATTTACAAGAAGTATTGTGTTGCCTTATAAGACCTACGTAATCATGTGTATCGAAACACAATATTATCATTTATTCATTGTTAAAAAACAAAACTACAAATCAAAGTTTACTTCATAAAACTCAAAAACATTTATAAGTAGTGAGACTAAGGTTGGTCTCAAGCCAACTAAACAACCTAAGTATTGGACCAAATGATAAAGAAACTTGGAACAATGATCTTCAATTACAGTTTCTTATTTCTTAAGCCCAAAACTTTAAAATCTAGTGGTGATTGGCACCATTTTTCCAACTTTTCTTTGTTGATCGAGATAAAAGTCAACAAATTCTTACATTATTTGAATTTGTACTCATTTATACTATTTGGTTTTAATTTCAATAAAAAATTAAAATCATTATATTAATATATTAAAAAAAATCCATATCTTTTTATTATAATTTTAACTAATATCATTAACTATAACTTATTATGTTTCCCATACATAATTAATTCTTACAGAAATAAATTATTTCATCCACAGTGTACCTTCCCATTCAAAAATCATAAAACATCTACTTTCCATGTATGCATGAGATGTATGCAACAACCCATAAACCATATTCAACTTGTTTAATAATTGCAAACTTTAATAGTTCAAAAGTCCATATGACAAATTCCACAACTTTCTTTAATAGTTCAAAAGTCCATATGACAAATTCCACAACTTTGCTTAATCAATTGTCACCACCGTTGTGCACTTTCCACCAACTTTAGTATGTAAATGATGCACTCCATTTTATCCATAATCTTGTGCTATTATTTAAAAAAAATGTTTATACGTGTCGCCTGTGATGAAGCATATTCCATCATTGAAGGTCCATAATACATATAGAAGATTCTTTGATTAAAGAACTCATGATTAGTGCTACTAGATACTTCGTCCCCGTTGTATCACCTCCTACGAAGTATTTGTCATGCACATCTTGAATGTGCATAACTATTTAGTTTATTCTCTCATTATTGTTATTACTTAGTTTATACAATTGGTTATGTAAATAAAGTACTCTAAACTTATTTAATTTCCCATATGATTTTAGATTTGATTTAATGTATCTATTTAATTTCCCGTATATAATGCATTTTAGATTTTAAATCTTATTTTATGTATCTATATTATGGAGTGGGGATTTGATTTTATTGCATCAAATGGAGGATTTTCAATTTGTTTAACAAGTTTTAATAAGATCTATTTTATTTCAACATAAAAAATTTAATTCATAATTTTTATTATCAAATATTATTTTAGAAAGAGAAATATACAAAGAAGATACTATTTCTTTTTTTAACTAAATTCATAATTTTTATTATCAAATATTATTTTAAAAAGAGAAATATACAAGAAGATACTATCTCTTTTTTTAACTAAAATTGAAGAGAGAGAATTTCTTCCATCCTCAAACCCACCGAGACCTTAGCTGATGAGTTTACCCTGCAGATCCGAGGGGCCAATTCTCTTCTTGGGTGTTTGATTTCCCACTGGATACTTTGGGATTGGTCCTCCTGTTCCTTAAATTTCCTTCTCAAAATTTGAATCTCGAAAGCCATTAACATATTTTTGGTCGTTTGTTTTTCTAACTGACCGCTCAAGTGATTTTGTTTCCGACAAATTGCTCGAAGTCCCCCCCCCCCATTCTCCTTTCGAGGTCTTTCTTCCAATTCTCTAATTGATTGGAGAAATAATCCATTGAATCCTGCACTTCATCTATCTTGCACTCACATATTTTTTAGATGGGACTTTCTGAACTTCCCTTTCCAATTCCTGTCTCCGTATGAATTTGTAGATTTTTCCACCAATTTTCGATCATCAGCCTTGAGGTGGCTCACCACCTTATCAATTTGGTCTCCATCCCCTTAATTTCCATCCCATATCCCTAGCAACAAGCGAGTTCATGCATGATATTTCATTGATTTTCCATAATTCTACTTTGCATGCTACAATTGATGTGAGAACAGACTGTCGAGTCATGTCTTTGTACGCACAGGGTCACCACACATGAGGACATGAAGGATTCGATGTGTCACATGGGAATATTACGAAGGGATCGTATCGCCTTCTTGACTCCACCTCTATCCACCATGATGATCAATTTAATGCTTGAAAGGACCTACGTAATGGGGTGGGATAGGAATCCCCATCCACCTTTAACACCCCTATGTTTAACAAACAAGCCAAGTCTGTTTTCCAATCGACTTTGAAGTTTAGATTTACCTTGACATGGATGAGTCGGACCTCCTCAAACCTCCTCAAATAGATTTATCGTTTGACTAATATGTTCTGTAATTTTGCTTATAGTTGCATCTTTGGGTATTGTCTTCTCGACGAGACCTTGAATTAGGATTTTTGAGTCTCCAATTACCGTTATCCTAGTGATTCCTTTTTCCGTTTCCAAATCCATCCCCTTGCAAAGGGCTAGTTCCTCTGCTTGATTATTCGTCAACACTCCCAATCCCCAAGAGATATTGGTTTCTTGATGTCCTATGGGGTCAATTATCACGCCCCCCACCCACCTGCCACCCCTAAAGAAGATACTATCTATACTCATTCTAAAGAAGATACTATCTCTACTCATTACTCAATGGATTTTTAATGATAAATATTACAAAAATCAATTATGATCTAAAAAAATTTAATGATATATACTAACAAAATCAATTATGATATAATAAAAATTTATGTTGTATTATTATGATCCCATAACTTTAATAATGATTCATTTATCAAGGTTGAACTTGTTGTGATATTAATGAATTTCCCCTATCATAAAGTGCCATCCTCTAACACCGTGTCAAAATTTTATTCATGCTGAAATCTATTCAATATGCACGATTATTCCATGGCAAAGGACACACATAATGCTTAGATATGAGCTAATCACATATAATATTTTTTTCCTTCTTTTTTTAGGTAAATATACCAAGGGAAAATCCTTGGGCACTTNCTCGAAGTCCCCCCCCCCCCATTCTCCTTTCGAGGTCTTTCTTCCAATTCTCTAATTGATTGGAGAAATAATCCATTGAATCCTGCACTTCATCTATCTTGCACTCACATATTTTTTAGATGGGACTTTCTGAACTTCCCTTTCCAATTCCTGTCTCCGTATGAATTTGTAGATTTTTCCACCAATTTTCGATCATCAGCCTTGAGGTGGCTCACCACCTTATCAATTTGGTCTCCATCCCCTTAATTTCCATCCCATATCCCTAGCAACAAGCGAGTTCATGCATGATATTTCATTGATTTTCCATAATTCTACTTTGCATGCTACAATTGATGTGAGAACAGACTGTCGAGTCATGTCTTTGTACGCACAGGGTCACCACACATGAGGACATGAAGGATTCGATGTGTCACATGGGAATATTACGAAGGGATCGTATCGCCTTCTTGACTCCACCTCTATCCACCATGATGATCAATTTAATGCTTGAAAGGACCTACGTAATGGGGTGGGATAGGAATCCCCATCCACCTTTAACACCCCTATGTTTAACAAACAAGCCAAGTCTGTTTTCCAATCGACTTTGAAGTTTAGATTTACCTTGACATGGATGAGTCGGACCTCCTCAAACCTCCTCAAATAGATTTATCGTTTGACTAATATGTTCTGTAATTTTGCTTATAGTTGCATCTTTGGGTATTGTCTTCTCGACGAGACCTTGAATTAGGATTTTTGAGTCTCCAATTACCGTTATCCTAGTGATTCCTTTTTCCGTTTCCAAATCCATCCCCTTGCAAAGGGCTAGTTCCTCTGCTTGATTATTCGTCAACACTCCCAATCCCCAAGAGATATTGGTTTCTTGATGTCCTATGGGGTCAATTATCACGCCCCCCACCCACCTGCCACCCCTAAAGAAGATACTATCTATACTCATTCTAAAGAAGATACTATCTCTACTCATTACTCAATGGATTTTTAATGATAAATATTACAAAAATCAATTATGATCTAAAAAAATTTAATGATATATACTAACAAAATCAATTATGATATAATAAAAATTTATGTTGTATTATTATGATCCCATAACTTTAATAATGATTCATTTATCAAGGTTGAACTTGTTGTGATATTAATGAATTTCCCCTATCATAAAGTGCCATCCTCTAACACCGTGTCAAAATTTTATTCATGCTGAAATCTATTCAATATGCACGATTATTCCATGGCAAAGGACACACATAATGCTTAGATATGAGCTAATCACATATAATATTTTTTTCCTTCTTTTTTTAGGTAAATATACCAAGGGAAAATCCTTGGGCACTTACTTTCATTTCAAGGATGGTACCCAAGGTAAACTTCATATTCCTCAGGGAACAAGGCTAGTCAACAATAGGGTTTGAATTTGTTATAACATTATACTCATTATGAGTTCAGCATGCCACTTATGAAATACTCCATCCCAAGGTAAACCCATAGACGCTTCCCTTAATTTCGTGGATGGTACCCAGGCTAAACCCTAGATTTTTCAGGGCACAAGGCTAGTTAGTAATAGGGCTTGAATCCATTACAACAATATACTCATTATGAGCTCAACATGTCACTTATGAGACACTCCATTCCACAAACACTTGGGTAAATATTGCAAGGAAATCCTCGGAGCACTTCCCCTCATTTTGAGGTAAATCCTAGGTTCTTCAGGGCATAAGAACAATCAACAATAGGGCTTGAATTCATTAAAAAAATATACTAATTATGAGCTCAACATGCCAATTATGAGACACTACATCCCAAAACCACTTGGGATAGACCTAATTGATGGTAATCACACACAACATGTTTAATGCAACTATAAAATTTTGGTATACAAAACTCTCCTACAAAATAGTACAATTCATCTTTTGCATGTAAGCACTACTAAAGTCCAGGTTTAAGGTGGAGTTTGTTGTGAATCCTTGATTCTAGTCCAACTGAGGTTTAAGTCTAGTTGAGTCACATTGGGTTACCACATGTTATTATCGTGGTAGTTGAGTTACCCTCCATTTAGATATTTCAAGGAAGAAGGGGATCTCAAGAATTTTTTATTAAGAAAACAAATATTAACAATATATATATATATATATAATGTCGATTACTCGAAACAAATTTGTACTTAATCATAATTGTGCTAATGAATTAATTATCAAAACAAATTTCTGCTTAATCATCATTGTGCTAACTAATTAAATGGCTAGTAAAATATTAATTTTGTAATAAAAGACATACAAATGTAAACATTAAACACACTCTCTATGAAAAGTATTATTGCACTAGAAATTTCAACAATGTTAATTGTCCATTAACTAAAAAATTGTAGATTTACAATAAAAATATGATTCCAATAAATGGTTTCTCAAGCATTATTATATGGCTCTTTGGTTCACATAAGAGAGATACAGTCCCAATGCTTTGCAACCAACCTATATCCTAAGGCTCATTGATTTATAGCATTTAGGTTCATTAAGTTATAGCACTTTAGCTCATTCTCACGCAATCATTAACTCATTAAATTCAAATGGATGATGTAATTGCATACCTATAAATATATATGGGTGATCAAATTTAACCAAGTTAAGGATCAAAGTTGACAAAGTATTCCAAACGCTTCCACAAAATAATATAGGTGCCCAACTAATCAATAATCTAAGTGAGCAAGTTTCTTATGTGCTCTCAAAATAATGCATATGTCCAACTACCTAATGATCAATCTTTACTAGGTCAAAGATCAAATTTGGTCCATTCAAATCTCTATTGAAGGCCATGCCCAACTCATCAAATTGTGCCATGTCATAGATTTTCTTCCTTTCATTTTTATCATGCCAATTAAGCTCTCGTGCCATAAATCTCCCTCAGTAGAACAATAAATACATCAAATCTAATCTACATTAATGGTTGTTTTTCCATGCATTCATTGAGAAAGTGCTAATCCAATTTGTGCTATTGCAACATTACGTTCAACGCATAATTATTTTCCATCACAAATTCCATTAAAAAAATTCAATATCAACTTGTGAAAAATATAGACTACAATTATTGTTGTCCTTGTGTGTAATCCTTTGTCTCTAAACTGAAGCCAACAAGGTGCATTGCTTCCCATCCATCATTCTCTCACTCATAGGGATTCTCTACTTTCAAGATGGGCAATGCTAGCATGGAAAACTTGTGTGACCTAGGAGGAGAATTTCTAGGAATCCATGATAGTGCATGCAACACACAATGGCCTAGAACACTCTATGTTGAGGTTGGCAACCACTCCCTTGATAATGTTGAGATCAAGTTGAGGGGTCACCAAATTAGTAATAAGCTCTCGAATCATGGTACAAGAGGTTTCTCCCTAGTAATCTACAAGTTGGCAAAGACAAGTTACATTCAACTCAACCTTTTGGACTTCATTAATAATATACAAAGAAATGTTAAGATAATTTGCTACTTTTTCAACCTTGTATTTTTTTAGTCTTTAAGACTCGATTAAATATAATAACATTTTCTTTTTAAACTAAAAACAATGTTTCAATCTTAGCAAATTGCCACACAAAATGAAATTCAACAAACCATGAATCTTTATCTTTTAAAAGAATAGTTTTATAGAACAAAAAAATCAAATGCAAATGACCTTTGAAAATTAAAACCCATTAAGTCCTCTCTCTCTCTATATAATCAATCCAAACTTATTATAAAAATGAATTTAAGATAATTTGTATATAATAATAAAAAATTAATTATACGTAATAACTAAGAAAAATATTATAATTTCTTTTCAAATTATTTATTAAATTTTTTAATTTAAAAAACTATTTAACTTATTAAAATAAAATTTCTTAATTTAAAATAAAAATAATATTGTATTCAAATTTAAGATGATAAAACTTATTTAAACCTACATTAAAATTGACCTCTTAACAGGCAACTACATTAAAATTGTTAAGAATTGACCTCTTAAGAGGCAACTACATTAAAATTGTTAAGAATTGACCTCTTACCAGGCAACTAAGATCATAAGAAATATTATACTTGAGGAAGGTCTTATACACACTCCACTACCAATCTTTCCTCCATCTCGGTGGAGACCTTATTGCCAACTTAAGAAGGGGAGACCCATGCACCATACTTCTACAAAATATCCCAAATAACATGATTTTGAATTTTTAACTCGTGTTAAGTGGTTTAGTCCTTGGTCTTATCATAAAAATTATCAAACACAATTTTAATTCTTGTTTCAGATTTTTTTAAGATAAAAAAACTATGGATAATTGCATTTTTAAGTGTTTACATCACTTTGTATATAAACGATATACAAATATATCAATATATTTCAAGACTAATATGACTTCTACATGAAAGAAATCTCGAGTTACAAAATGTTTCACATATAATTGTTCACTAATAGAGTTTTGCCCAATTTCCTAAACTTTATATATACCTAAAAAATAAACTTATAATTATGTTCAGACAATAAAACCTATATCATGTATATTTACAACCTTATAAAATGCATCATAAACAAGTACTTTAGCATCGTGACTCTAGTTGATTCGAAATGGATATGAACATAAGCAAATGGTTGTAAGACTCACTACCTATAAGCAAATGGTTGTAAGACTCACTACTTACAAGTGCAATTTGGTAATTAATGAAGTTCAGATAAAAACACAAAAGACAATGCAAGTATTAAAAATTAAATGAGGCAAAAGAGATGAAAAACAAAGAATTAAATAAATAGAAAAATGAATTAAGAGAGAAAAAAAAAAGGAATGGGAAATTAAAGGTCAATGTCTTGGCCTTTTCATTACCACTTATCTCTCTTCTATCTTCTTGTAACTTAACTCTCAAAGTGTTTTTGGGGTTTAATGGCCAAGGGAGGAGGATCCACAAAGAACCTAAATTGCATTGTAACATGAGATTGTTGAAATGAAAACCGAGCAAACATTTGAAGTTGATTTTCCCGTTTAGGTTTATAGGGTAAAATCTATGTGTCCATTAGGTAATTGGTCTTGTTTGTAGTGAGAATATCTCTTACATATTTGATGTCCTGCTCTTGTTCATATAAATTGATGATTATGCTTATTTTAATGGTGGGAGAATTCATTCCCAACTATAGTTTGAGGATTTCCTTCATGGATCCATTCTCCCTTAGCAATTAAATAATGCCAACAACTTTGTATTACCCATCGCTTATCTTGCTTTGAGATTGAATATTTATGATTGAATTTAAGTGAACATTGCAATTTAATAGTTGAGTTTCTAAATATGTTTGCAAGAAAGAATAAAAATTGAATGGTTGAGACTATTGGAATTGCAATTCTTTGCTTGAAGAAAATCGTTGGTTGTAGACACATCCCCTACCTTAGCAAATGCAACATGCATAGAGGGTCACATGTACCCTTCCTCAACCAAATTTGGATAGTAGAGATCAGTTGGGTTCGTGGGTGTGCATACCTTGCTCGTATGAGGTTGTACGGGTCATAAATAACATAGGCAAGTCACGTGAATCTTCTGTTGAGCATACGCTTGTTGGCTACTCATTAGTGTGATCGTTAGACAATGGATTGTGAGGAAACATATGTGCTTATTGAAAGGAATTGAAGTTGAATCAACTTGAGTATAACCATAGGAAAGCTTGAGTTGGAGGTTGAATACATCCTACAAACAAGAGTAGTGAATGGCCATTGAACATAGTTTTGTTTTTGCATCTAGGTGGACAAACAAATGGAATAATTAAGTGTTGTCATTTCCATCTCAACCTTGAGCCTCTTGATTGATATAGCCTAGTTGGATATCAATGTGCAAAGGAGTTACATCAAAGTCATAGTTTTTTGTAGTAGAGTAATTGCATAGCCTTGATTATTATTGCATTGTAATCTTGTCGTTGCTTGTGTGCAATTTACACCAGAGAAAAAGCTATCTCACCAATCCTATATAGTGTTACAAGTAGTTTGGACTCATAACCAAACAAAGAAAAAATACCTTGTAGCAATTCAAGGAAATATATCTCTTGATAAGATAGGGAAACAAAGATCATATTTAATTCGGTAGAGGATCCATGTTGGTGAAGCTAGTGGGATATAAGTCCCTCGTTTACGGTTCATAAGGTATAATTACTTGTGAATTCATGACCATGACATAGCTGCTATAAATTCGAATAGAAAGCATACTCAACATGGGTAAAATAAAAAAGATAAAGGTTGGAAGACTCGTAGGCCATTAGTCTGCAACTTCAAGAAGAGAATATGCATTTGAAGGAGAAGGTCTAATGTATGATTGGTGGATGGAAAAGATGGAAAAGAACTGATAGACCTCTATAAAATTGTTTCAATTGATCAAGAATTTATTTGATGAATGCTTAGACTCCCTCATTGTGATTATGGTAGACTAGGACAAGCACAAAGTTCATGTGCTTGTACGACAGGGAGAGAAGTTCATTCAGATGGATAGCTAGCAAGAGGAAAGGCTCAATCAAATGATGACTCAATTGCACCAGAGTTGGTAGGAAAGGAAGAGTCATTGAAAAATTTACATGTAGTTGTCCAAGAGCATAGAGAAGCAAGGCATCCTTCCATTTCTACTGCGAAAGGAAACACCATGGCCAAGATGACTCTAGTAAGCTCACCTTCCTTAGAAATTTCTTAAGACCCCTCTGGTGAATTTGAAAAGCATGCAAGAGGCATTAGTTTGAAATTGTTGAAGTGGATGGGTTATGGTGGACAAGGGATAGGCATGATAAGGAAAGGGATCCTAAGCCCCATTGTAGTTGAATTGAGGGTCAAGCGTTAAGGTCTAGGTTTCGATGGTAGAGAAGAAAAGGTAACAAACAACAAGATCATGTTTGTGAAGGAAAAAATGTTGTAGAGTTTCCATAATCATCATAAGAGAGAAACAATTAAGGAAGAGGGAAGCACACTCCCACTCCATTCTTCTTGTGGTAGATTATAGAAATGTAGCAATGAGAAAAGTGCAAAGAATCAACCCACACCAATGTTGATTTTTGGAGTAACAGAGGACAAGTGCTCTGCATGGCTTCAGTTTTGGAGGCATGCGGAGATGTCTGAGATTTACCTTTCTCACTTTTTATGTAAAAGTGACTTTTATTAATTCATGAAAAAAAGTTAATGCAGGAATGAAACTTTTTAATGCGGAAGTGAAACTTTGATATGCAGAAGTGAAATTAGGGGTTTGGAACCCTAAAAGTCACCGGTAAATTATAAAAGAGAGGCAAAGGATAAAATTTCAAAACATCATGTGAGATACATGCGAGAGAGGGAGCAGACATTCTTGAGTATCCGGGAGCATAAAAGAGAGGACATGAATCCGAAGGAATAAGGGGTGCACTGTTCAGTTGAGAGGATAGAGAAAGGGCATGATTCCCAAGGCAGTCATAATGGCTGATGTTAGCAAGTTTTTCAACAGTACAAAGGGTGAATAGATCCCAAGGAATCCATATAACAGCAGGTCGTACAGCTAGTAGATCCGGGCTACACATGTGAGTAGAGGGTGCACTTCCCAAGGCATTGTTTTGCAGATTGTTTGCAGTAAAATTTTGGCCAAGAGATTTGGCGTGGAAACCTAGAAAAAAGGTTCCTTTAATCTGATAAATGTTTGTTGTAAAAATTCCTTGTTTTCTATTGGAACGATTTTCAAGAAATCTCG
>NWUY0300018499.1:24553-35712 GCA_004151065.3 Larix sibirica | reverse complement strand
CAAATAGTTTCAATCATTAATCTAGCCAAGTCATGTAGGTTCATACTAGCCATGAATGGAAAGCTAACAATAGGATGTGACATGGTAGGACCAACAATTGTGTTGGATGTAGATTTGAGTGTGGATCCACCAATTATGGTGGCTATGACTGGGATCGTGGGGATGGTGCTCCCTAGGATCAAGATCATGGTGGAACCAATGACCGTGTTGGTCATAGCAACAACTGTCGAGTTTCTACCACTCCCACCACAAACAATGCCCCCAACAAAATAAGTCAAGATATTTCCCGCCATCCTACTGGGCGAAAGTGAGTGTGTGGATAAGCGTGCAGTTGACTCTGACTGAGGGGAGTAAGAATTAGACTCAGATGTCTCAAAAAAAGGTTCGTAAGATTGTGAAGTGTGCCGAACGAGGGTCCAACGAGTGTAATCTAAAAAGTTGTATTGTGGTGACTGCCAAATGTAATGTACCCACCCTTGGACCCAATGCAAGGAAGGGAACATGATGCCANAAACCTTTATCTATATGCCATTTTTCCATAAATTAATTTGAGTTGTGTTTTTTATAATTATTGTTATTTTAAATTAAAGATCCTTTTATCTTTTATTAAATTTTTTTATAAAAATATATTTAAAAAAAGAGGGTTTAAAACAAATGAAAACTCTTTTCATTTTATCCCATAAGCCTTCTCATGGGTATGTGGATTCAAAAGACATAAAGTTTATGAAAAATATATAAATCCTTTGGTCTCATTTCAATCCAACTTCAAAGCTCCACCAAAACAAATGAAAACTCTTTTCATTTTATCCCATAAGCCTTCTCATGGGTATGTGGATTCAAAAGACATAAAGTTTATGAAAAATATCCTTTGGTATCATTTCAATCCAACTTCAAAGCTCGACCGTCATACTCAGTTTTCATCGTCCAAATCACAAAGTACACCAGGGTGAGAGCCCAAAAGAAGCCAAAACGGTGCACAACATGTCGAAATCTATGGCATAACTCGCCAATATACGGGAAAAATAAATTATATATGAAATCCATGTGGGATTATTCTTATGAAGTAAAATCAAAACATGCACAAGCATCCACGAAGATTGCCCAGGAAGAACACTTAGTGCCAAATGTCATGGCAAGCATCGAGAAGAGCCAATGAGGACTTAAAAGGTAAGGGGATGAATCATGGTTTCGTCTTTTTGAAATTCTTAGCCCATTTAGATGCTATGAATGCATACAAGAACTGCAAAAAACATATGCTTGAGAGACTGTATGTCATAGGAATACATATAGCATTTTAAATCTTTGTTGTGTAAAAGATGAGCAATCTTCATCAGAAGTTTGCATACAAGCAGGGTTTACAATGATAAAGAAGGGCCAACTTATTCTAGAAACCATAAAGATAGAGCATGCAGTCAAAGCACCATATGAAGGATATGATCGAAAGTTACAGGAGGCAAAGCATTTTTCAAAGATAAGCAGCTAGAAGACATGCAGATTAAGAACGTGGTTGTTTTTCTCGTAGTTTTTGTCTCATGCATTCAATATATGTGTTTTGGCATGCCCTAGTTTGCATCAGAGGTAGGTTCATTATGATGTGAAGCAATTCAAGCGTTGGAGACCTCTCATGCATTGGCTTATTTGGAACAATTTTGTTTTCTTCCCTCATGGAACTAAATTGATATTGAACGCAGTGAATATTAAAGATGTTGCATACAACTCCATAGCAGATATGACACTACAAATTGCTCACCCATATCCTTTCACAATGGACAGTGTGATCATTTCCAGAATTAAGGATTGTTGCCGCAACTTAGTTCTTCCACATCCAATTGACAATGAATCCTATGATTAAATTAATCTTTTCTTATGGATTCTATATGTCCTGATTATTTCTTTGAGTTGTTTGTGAAGTTGTGTTCTTTTCATATTTCTGTCAGCAACAGGAAGGAATAAGTTTTTGAATGATGCAGGGGCATACAAAACAATCAATAATTTATTCATGGCAGGATTGACTTCAATTTGATATGGAGAGGCAGGCCTTGAATGTATTCCAAATATGTCTTCTGAGAGCAGAGTTCAACCAGTACATTCTGGTACAATTACACTGAAAGATACCATTTCAGAGGCAATGTATGTTTGGGTCGCAAACATAGAAACCACACCACACATTATATATTCTAAATTAGATACAGGTCCACATCCATACTTAATGTTGGAAAGAGAGTTTCATGCAGTGATTGGTAAAGGAACAAATACAACGCCATGTGCACTAATAGTCTTTTTCTTATCGGAACTGGTGTAACTAAAATTAATCTAACAGGAAGTATCAGGGATTATGTATGCAAGTAGAAATGTTTTCATTGGATTTTAGGTAGCGCCAGTTAAGTTCCAGATCCATTTTCCACTGTAGAATTTATTATAGGTGTCAAATTTCCTAAATCATGTTGAAACTAATATTCCAGTTGAATCTGAAGGTTAAAAGGGACCCAAGGTATTGTTCCAAGAGCTGTCAGCATATTTTAATCAAGTAGAAGTCAATGGTTAAAGAGATTAAGATTGGTCAAATAAATCTCCTTCAAATCAGGTTTGTAACAGATTTCCTACTCTTCAGTATCCAACACATTTCTGTTGTGATCAAGTCTTATCCAAAGATACTTATCTTTAACAACTATCATTTGTTGCTATTTGGAAAGCTCGAGAGCAAGCTTCAACAAAATGGCCAAGTCAAAGAAGTTTCAGAAAAACAGGGGACTATCCATTTTTAGCTTCCAAATCATTTTATTGATGGATCTAATTTTGGTAAAAGAGGATCCTCGATCTTCCTAGATGTAGTACTCTGTTATGAATGTAATGAAAAACATAGATATAAGTGGGGGATATTCTTCTTGGAGGGAAGAGAGGGGTCATAGAGGAGCAAGTTTTATACTGTATAAACTCTTCCAGTGCCTGATATAATAGCAGAATTCTCATGCTCAGTGATCTATCATCTCACGGGTCAGACTTTGTTCGTCTTTTTTATGTTATTATCCTTATGGGATTGCAGATATAGTTCCTTGTGTTGCATGAATTATCATTTGAGTTTGAGATCTAATAATGGTTAAGATTTATTCATTTATTACCTATAACTTAAAGTCTGTCTTCTAATACATGATTCTAAATTTGAACGTTGTTTGAATTCGGAATATCTCTCTGTGAATGTATAACTGGCATCCTATGTATGAAAAGCCCTTTCTTCTATCTCTTGATGTTTACCTTGTGTTTGGCCCTTTGGGTTGCATGTCAATCAACCTATGAAGTACTGCTCATTATGTTAGAAGCACCTAATTTGTAACTCCAAAGTGTTTAAGCCCTCATGATCTACTCAACCTATCCTATCAATTTAAACCAAAACAATTTTAAATCCAAGATGTGTTGAACTTGTCCTTTTTGTAGTCATTAGACAACTTTTAGTGCTAACACCTACCTCGTCTCCGATTAGGTTTCCCTTGCTAATTCTCGGGGGCTGTTTGGGAATGTGTCTGGTTTTGTTGGGCGTAAACTTTCCCTTGGGCAGTGGGATGAGCTTAAGGTGGGGGTTGCGTAGGAGTTACAGGCGGTGGTCCAGGGAAAGGATAATAAGGGTTGGTAGCTAGGGGAGTTGCATAACCTTGAAGAGTGCTTCCAAAGGTAGGTCCTTGATAAGAGGGTCCATGGTCATGTGAGGTGGGGGGGGAGGCATATAAGAGGGTGTCACTCTAGAATGAGACAACGTGCATGATAGATAAGGGCCACAACCCATCGATGATTGTGTAGTACTAGAGGTGCTGACGAAAGTGGGAGTCCTCATTGAGGGTAAAGGAACATAAGGTCTAATGATGGATGTGATGGTTCCAATAACACCATCTTTGGCATGTCATTCCCTCGGTGGATCCTTCTGAGAGGAATCGTCGTGAGGGGCATCAGGGAGAATGGTATATAGGTATCCCAGTTGTGCGTATATAAGGTCAAACTGCTGGTATTCGAGGATAGACTCTTCTTCGATTTGAGGACGTTGTGATGCCACATCCTTGGAAATCGATGTGATAAGGGACTTTAGGAACTAATCCAAGAAGATATGGTCGTCAAGTTTAGTCTTGCATAAGATTCGTCGCCTATGCCACTCATGAATGTGATCCGTGAGGTGGGTAGCAGTAGTGTGTCTGCAAGACAAAAGGATCTCTATGCTAGCATCATATCGAATGGGTAATTGGAAGAACTGTAGGAATGTGGAGGATAAGTATGCAAAGGTGGTATGTGCCCCATGGGGATGGTCAATGTACCTTTTAGCTGCAGCACTAGTGAAAGTTCTCTATAACAGAAGTAGTCTAATGGAGTCATCCACTATGGAGTTGGAGGAACACCATAAGTGGAAGTAAATAATGCCATGTTCTGGGGTCCTCCCCAACCTTCCCTTCAAACTTAGGGATGTCTGAGGGGNAGTTTTTACTCTGTATTTTCTGTTATGCTCTTTTTATGAGTTTGTAAACTCATATTTATTTTGAAGTTATTTTACTGTATCAAGTTAAGAGATCATAGTTCATTTTTGAGTATAGATGTGATAAATGTGTTTGATTGCTAAAACATAGTATTAGCCTAATTTTTATGAACGCAAGGGTCATCAAAACAAAGTTAAATTACTTGTTGAAACGGTTGTTGAAACAGTTCCTGTACGATATAGTTTGTTGAAATAGTTGCCAAAACAATTGTAGAACTTTATTTTCTTGCTGAAAGTCATCCTATAGATGATAGTTTCTGTGTTTAGTGATTTTTGCATGTTGTTGTGAGTAAAATAAACACTCTCCTACCTTCCCACATTCCACATCCACGCGTAGGTGGATCCCTTAATTAAACTAAACAATAACATAATCATTAATAAAGTAAAAACTGTTCATTCACCTTAACTAAAATATGATACAATGACCATACATTATATATTGATCATACACTTGGCCCATGGAACCTCAAATTTAGTACTTCCTCCTCCATTTCTGGAAATATAATATATAAACCCCTATCAGAGTAATTATTCTTCGAAGTAGTTTAACTTTAGAGTAGTTTTTCTTCATAACTTCTAGATATGAATTATTTACCCCAAATGATATTCACCTTTTAGGTTGAAGTTTTGTATATTGTAAATTCCAATGAAGAAGAGACTTAGTACTATTATTATTCGTATTAGTTTAATCTTTTTCATGAGTTATTGAAAAATCCAAAATATTGTATAGCTTGTTAAAATTGGAGATATATATTGTTGATATTGGTAATTAGAGTTTTTTTTAAGTGTGTTGAATCCTTTTTTTAATCAATAATTTAATTTCATCAATAAAAAAACTCCATTTTAACAATGATTAGAAAAAAAACCTCACCATTAACATAATCCTTATTCTTCTTTTAATCATAAGGGCACAAACACACATGACACAACCAATTTAGGGTTTCTATACAACCCATATGTTTTGATTTTAATTGTAACCCCGCTCTTTGGTATTCAACTCATTCTCCTATTAGGACTTCCTCATTACTAGCCATTTGTCACTTTCACTTTTCATTATCCTATCTCGACATAAAGGATTGGTAGTCTAACCGGAGGATCGATGAACTTTTCTTGCCACTTTTTTAGCCTCCCAAGTCTGTAATCAACATTCATACTGACTCATTCTTCTTCTCTATCTCCCATGGTCTCTTTTACATGATCGATTGGTATTCATTTTAGAATTTTTTAGATTTTATTTTTTTCTCATATGTCAAAATACTATAATTACTTTTACTTGTACTCAGTTGAGTCTTGAATCTTAGTAAGATGTTGAGTCATAGTTGTATGTAGTCACATGCAAAAGTTTGCAGTTTGTATCATGAATTCACTAATGTTTGAACCTCATGAATCAAGCATTGTAAAGCTATAAATATTTGAGTGCATGATAGAAGCATTATAGAAGCACCAAGAGTTTTATGCCCCTTATGGTCCTAATGCCTCTCTCCCATAAAATTCATCAACATCAATTATGGTAGAAGTTAACTATAGACACACATATTTTTTGATCTATGGCACTTTTCTTTAGCTTCCTAAAAAATCTAAACCAAGACACTTTTAGGGATTTTAGAACCCTGGCCACCAAGGTCATATCACTTATGCCATTTGATCTCTACTTCAATTCTCTATTCACATGATATACCGTAGCTGGTATATCTCTCACAACATCTTTGATGCTACTATATGGACTAGATGGAAGGAACTATTTTGTCATTAAAGATTCTCCAAATGCTCTATACCCACATGCCAAAAGGAAAAGGAAGTCATGTTGGATGAAATATGGAGTGTAGCACTGAGTAGCTGAGTGTGATACCCTATTTCTACTTTCTCATTCTGAAAGGATAGACTCAAATGTGTGTTTTCAGAGATATATTCAGATATGTGTTTTTAGCAAGACAAACTAAAATTCCAGCTATCTTTTCTTTGCCATCCCTTGCTACATTTTTTGGCAACATTTCCTCGATTTACATGGCGTTTTTGTAGTATATTATAGCCCTAGATGTCAGTATAGATGGCCATATTTTTCGGATGGGTATGATTTCCTCTTCTACATATTGTTATGATCAAAATCACATAACATGAGCATTAAACCAAGTACACATAGAACAAACAAGGATTACCCTAGAAACCCAACCAAGAAAACAAGTCATATTAGATATATTGATATCCATCCTAGCCAATGTGGTTAGGAATGGCCAATCGGACCATTTTTTTCATCAAGAAAAAAATGTTAATTTGTTATTCATCAAAAGTGAATCAAACTTATCAATATCCATAATTACAACTTTTCATCATGTATCCATATCATTTTCATCCTATCATTCTACATATTCTAACCAAAAACCATGGTTGTACAAGGATTAGCTTTATATCCCAAAAAATTGTCCCATATAAGATAAAATATTAAAAAAAATCTTAAACATCCCAAGATCTAATAAAAACCGTATTCTTTTAATATCACAAAATAAATGAATAAAACACTCTCTGAAAAAGAAACACTCATATCATCAAAAAAACATAGTGAGATCCTTTGGAACATATAGAATAGTAAATCAATTCTTCAAAATAAATTTGACCATCCGTAGTACCCATACCCATATCTCTCTTATAAAGGATGTCTTCAACCCAATTGAGTTGGACATAGATATGTGGAAAGGAAATATGAGAGAAATTCTTTTTTAATTCCACTATTTGAGAATACCAATGATCCAATATGAGTACTTCTAGCCTTAATTTTCTAGCTTCCCACTCCATGGTCACTTTAGAATTTCCAACCACTTGAATATGACCAATACCTTTATAATTAGCAAACCATAGAAGACCCTAGAGTGCCGATAATTCATCTTTAGTATTAGTTCCACTGCCACAACCCATCCAATGCATAAACATATACATATCCACATATGCAAGTGCTTGCAATTATGAGGCGATACTGCACTCCTTTTTTACTCAAGGTAAGGTTTTTTCCTCAAAGCATTTTCATCTCACTAGCAATAGAAATCCACATAGAAGCAATCCTTCTCTCAACCTTTCTCCATGCCCCCACATCATGGTCATGCCTCTTCATAAACTAATGGGGAATTCCCTCATTCTAGAGCTATACATTATCTCTCTCTCTCTATCCCTTACAAATCTATACTCAAACAAATTCAAGATCCAATTCCTTTTCATTTAGGCACACATATTTCTCTGCCAAAGCATATTGAATGCCAAATACATGGAGAAACACTTGACTCATGGATTGGTAGCCTCACTACCCATTTTAAATTGTGTGCACACATTATTGAATATCAATTCCAAAACTTGCATAATGTTATTTAGAAGATGCGGCCTTAACATGGTTCCAATTTCACTCTAAGCATCATGTCACTTCTACTTGGGAAACTTTCTTCCAAGCTCTCAAAAGTAGTTTCTATCATTTGGGGCCACTAATAGATTTGATATTCCATTGGTTTTAGTTTAGTCAATATCTAGGCCAAAATGTACAATATTATCTTTACACATTCACTAAACTCATGATTCAACTATAGATTCAAGAATCCAAAGAGGTATTGATTATTAAACTTAATTTGAGTGTATTATGTGTTTTTTTCAATAAACTTCCCTTGGTTGCGAGAAGCACTCTAGAACAAGACTTTACTTGGGCCATTTCTATAGAAATATAGTTGGCACACTACCCTAGTCTTTCTTCTTTTACTAACCCTAATCCCACCCCACCTCAACTACAAGTCAACCCTTCTCCTCTAATAATATTATTCTCCAGCATGGTTTTTTTGTCTCATGTGGGACCTCCATAAAAATTTTCACTTCTAGATCCCTCTAAGTTCCACCTCCACCTCGTATTTGTACACCACATCATACTACAACTAATAGTCATCCCACATTGTCTTCTTGACCTTCCACCATAAATGCATCCACCCATCCTTCACCCAACCCCACGAAATTTGTATCTCATGTCTTCCTCACATCCGTTTTATTGCTTTCCACACCAATATATGTTCTACCTCATCGGAATACATGACATCCCTCTACCAATACTAGACTCTCAAATGTTAATTCAAGTGATCTTTCCTAGCCTCCTCCTACTTGTCATAGACACACCCTCTCCAAATCCACACCCCTTGATTGTGACTATAAAATCATTGCACAACACATATCCTTATAATCTATATCATCCTACCAATTTCTCTCTGCCCCTACTACTCTCAACAACCATGTAGCATCAAATCAGTCCAACAACAATTTCAACACTTATGACCACTACAACAAGATATTAAAGATATATTCATATTGTAGCTCATTTTCCTATCTATGATAAGGAACAAAACATAGAAATCACTTCATCCTTCACAATTAAAAAATCAATTGTCATCATAGTGACTTCAACTCATCTTCCTTCATAGTTCTAGGATGCCTCTAGTTATGCTTTCCTTCCTTCATACATTCATCCCTACAAAACCTCTTCTATGGTGACAACTCCTTCTCCAAGAACATACACTAGAATACCAGTTCAAAATATTTACACTGCATTTTTCCACCTCCCTATTTCCAATCCTAAACCGAGACGAAACCATTACATAATTCTATCACGTGTCCTTTGTCTTGAGGCCACTCTTTCATCATAAAAGAGATTCCCAAATTTTCCAACTTGCCATTAGTTATTTCGCTATTTCCCTACACTTGTATTTCTCTCTCATCTTGCACAACCATCTTCACTAAGCTAAGTGCACCTACTACAATATTCCCTACCTTAAAAGGAAATCAGGCATGTGTTTTCAAGCTAAACAAAGAGTAACTAATAAGGTATGTGTGCACATATTTGGACATGGATGACACACCAATAGTAACTCACCCTTATAGGAAGATACACTCTCTCTTATGATCATATTCTTCAAGAGAATTATCTAAGAGATGGTTATTTTAATGTGGATCTATTGTAACACATTAAAAAAAATATTTGACAAAAAAAAAGACGTTCTATGTTTTTCTATTACTATATGGTTTCCTCCATTATTTGTCTTCTATGTTTATTCATATTTATTCTTAAACATATTTATTCTTTTGTAAGGCTGTCTAAGCCTTCTCATCACCCAAACTATCTAAGTATAGGTGATAACATGGGATTTTCCCAATAAAGAAGCTTTCCAATCTAGCATAAGGATGCCATTGATGATCAAAAGAATAAACCCTTATGCCAAATTGAGAAGGTCAAATGATGTTTCTCAAAAGAAGCTTTGGGAATTGAAGTTTACTTGTCAAAGTACATAGCCATGATATAAATCTACGTACATAGTTTGAGGGAATGTATTCAAGAGAGAGTCACACACACAAAATATTGAATGAATAATAGTTTGCACTTAAAAATGATGGTTAAGTATTTAGAAATGATAGTGAAAATTACTATTTTTGGTGAGGTAAAATTTTCAAACTCCTCGATTCTTTTTTTCTTTTTCTTTTTTTAAAAAAATATACTTATATTAATCATATGGAAATATAATAGTTCAATAGTTACATAGTGGAGACAAATCGAAAAAAAACAAACAAAAGGTTGAGCAACCACAAATACACAAAAAAATATGGAACAACAAACTATAAAGCATCTAGACCACTTGAAGATAAGTAAGCATGGAACTAAAAAAATGTAGATCATTACAGGGACAAAAAAATGTGGGATATTTACAGGCATCCTGCAACAAAATTATACAACGAGCCACCATAAAATAGAGATAAAATCTGTCATCACAATCTCCTAGAAAAAATAAAATATGTCAAGATAGTAAGCTTCTCCCACCTAACAAATCAAAAATGAAATATATGGAGACTTTCCTCTTCTAGCATTGACTCATCGATCTCATCAACAAACAGTTAACTAATAATGTATGGCTCAATGCCCTATAAAACTTGTTTGGAAATATTATCTTCCTTTTAGTTATGCTCTCAATAGATGATTTGGAAAGCTTATTTGCCTCCTAATTATGCTCTCAATGGATATGCTGAAAAGTAATTCTTGCAAACTCATAGACTAAGCCTCATATCATTTCCATCCAAAATTTCAAAACCAATACCTTTAAGTCACATATGTTTTGTGCCCAATCAATTATTGTTTTTGAATCACCAAGTCACCTATATAAAATTAGTATTTTCAAGTCTAGTAAAGTAAAGTAATAACCATAAAGCCAATATTTAACTTCTGGTATTTGATCCATGTAATAGCCTAGATTTTCCAACCCTTGCTTACTATATGTTTAATATGTTTATTGAACTATATTAAATGTTTGCTTGTGCTTTGGGGGATAATTGATGAAGGATTGGCCCATGTATCCCTAGGGAAAGAATTAATATAAACAAAGAGACTTAAAAAAATTAAACAAAACGAGGAATTAAACTAAAAATAAATAAAAACAAAAATTAAACGAAGGAATGAGAAGATAATAAAATAAGTAAATGAATATACTCTTATAATAATTGTAACTCCTACTTATGTGGCATCTCCTAAGCAATTATCTAAGAATAGTAAACAACTCCTCTACAAAAGAGGGGAGAAAAGTGTTAACACCCAAAAATTGTTCACCTAGCTCATCCCCCTAGTCACATAACCCATTTACCACTT
>NWUY0300018494.1:49305-60603 GCA_004151065.3 Larix sibirica | reverse complement strand
GGAGATCGCGGTGGGTTGGTGTCGACAACGATGGGAACCCCTGTCGACTAGGTTTGAGTCAACAAGATCCATGTCCTCCCCTTCCTCATCTAATTTTATACATCATCTTCCATTAATTGTTCTATCCCTAGTTGAGAGGGTTGATCAGATCCCTCATTTTTTTACATTCCCATTGGTTCTTTCTTTCTTGTCTTGTTCCAGAACTGGAGGAGAGTCTTTTCCTTGCCCCACCTCATTCATTCGCAAACCATGGTCCTCTTATGGGATTTGATTTAACACCTCAAAGATGTTGGCAGTTTGGGTTTCCTTCTGTTATTCTTGGATTTGATGTCTTTTAGTTTTCCTTCTCATGTTTATCACTTTTTTGAACTCGTGAACATCGACCTTGTCCTCCTACAACTTGCTTATGACTGCTGGGATGTTTAGTGGGAAATCTTGGAATATATGCTTGTGTTCATGGCATTTTTGACATCTGAATGGAATATGTTCATAATATATTGGCTGTATCCACTCATTATCCTCATGCATTAGGCTTATTTCCTTTGTTATCTCTTTGGATATGTTCATGTATATGCATATTATAGCATACGATGTGTAACAACCTGATTTCGTTATTTCGGTGACAATTACAAAAGAACATAGGGCATTTCTTATACCCTCAAGTATCTCCACCTACTGGAACTCTTGTGGAAGTGAGTATAACTAGATCCAGATATGGGCATGAGAGAATTCTTCTTTATTTGTGTTGAATAGAACATGATATATAGTCCCTCCGAATTAAATAAATATGGTCCATTGCTGAATATTCTCTCCCAATATTCCATGTTGGTGAATATGGCTGTAATGAACCCTTTTGATCAAAGCTTGAGGTCATAATGTCCTTTAGGATTCCATTTGGTGTTGATCCACTAAATTAGTGCTTTCTCAATAGGCCATATGCTGATAAAATTTCCAATGACCGTGTTATATTTCATGTATTGAATCCACTCATTGATCTTGATCGAAGTAATGTGGTAGCTTGGAATTTGCACCATTTTGGGTATTCCTTTCCTAGGCTTGTGGCCTCCAAGGATCCCATAGCTAGATGTCGACTGATTGATAGATCCTCCTCCTCCCTTTCCATTATTTACCTCTCCTATCCTTGAATTCGTCAATTGACTAGCCGAGGGATCGCTTGGCACACCATATCCATGAGATGTGAGGGAGGGATTCACAATCCCTCTGCTAGAGATCACCATTACTAAGTTGTGTGAAGGCATGGCTACAAATGTTTGATCACATTACGGCAAGAAGATCGACTAGAGGAGAAAATCCCTAACCAAGATTCATTCTAGATCTATGTCATGAAACCCACATTTACTCAATAGAAAGAAAATGAACATATACCTAGTATAAAGGGGAGAGGGTATCTTAATTTGAAATTAACGTTGAATCAATTTATTAAAAAAGGAGGTGTAATTTGAAATTAAATTTTAAAATATTTTACAAGTATTTTAAGTTGAAATGTCAATTGGGTCTAGCTCGGGTGATTGGGTGGAATGATTGTAATCGTTTGCACTTGGGTCCAAATCCCGTAAGTGACATGTTGAGCTATTAATAAGCATATTTTTGTAATGGCTTTGAGTCTTATTTTAACAAAGCCTCGATCTTTTGCAAAATCTGTTTACCTTGGGTACCATCCTCAAAATGAGGGGAAGTACCTGGTGGGTTTCCTTGGGATGTGCATTCCAAGGAAAAAAAAGAAAGAATTATTTTAAGTTGAAATAAGTATAAACATATTATATATGGGCATGGTTAAATAGATTTGATATTTTTTTTTAAATTATAATTTTCAATATAAAATATTAATGTTGTAAATATCATCTTACAAAATTTGTAAAAAGAGATTGTTAACTTATATAATATATTTTAAAGAAACATAATATTATATTATATTTTATATATAAAATAATATTCACATTCTTTTTCCAAGAAAAAAAATGTATTTTTATTTGAGATGAACACAAATACATTCTTAAGGTGCATTTTCACTATGGATAAAAGACATACGTTAACTCTAGGTACATCATATAAACTATATACATAACCGTTATGACTTCCTCATGGTCCCATGACTCAATTTTATAAAATTCAAAAGGAAATCCCAAAATGACCCAACTACATATCGAAATAAGTTGTATCTTACGGACCATTAGTAGTTCAAATTCCCAATATTAGTACAGTCTTCCAACTAGGCTTGAGAAATAATTTTATATCACTATGCTATGAAAAATACAAAGAGCAATTGTAAGAAATCTTCAAATTTATAGTGTGTATTCCAAGACATGTCCCTCTTTGTATTCTTTGATGTGGATAAGCTTGGAGCCTTTGTCAAACCTTCCTTCGACAAATTGTCCACAATCAAATTCAGTTCTCTATATATATGGGTGAAAAGGATGTAAGTAAATGTAGGAGTGATAACTTTTAATTGTGCTCCTAAACCCTGTAGTGTAATATCATGGATTTCATGTTCACTTTTCATCCAATTAATGAAAAAAATGGAGTTATCAAATATCTAGAGATGTGTGATATGTTTGTGGAGTGCAATTTTTAGAAGATCCCGTAGTGGTAACAAATTAGCGTTGTTTTTGGAGCCTTTGCCCATGTTGGTGCAATACTTGATTCTATGTTGTTATTGGAGGTATAGTACTCCACTGATACCACAAAGGTAGTCTTCACCTTGGAAAGCACCATAGAAATCCCCCCAAGGCACTATTTTATCCACAACTAGTTCACCCACCACTATACTCTTAGTTACCTTGCCTTGAGTTTTAAAATAATGTGCAATTGCGCAAATTTGAGTAGATACTTGAATTGTCAGCATGGTTTTGTCTTCAAAAAGATTAGAATTTCATGCGATCTAGATGCCCCAAAGAGTAAGAAATGGAACTGCTATAATTATTTTGAGTTCTGGAACATTATATGAATTTCCTAGGCCTTCCTCCACTATATTGCCGAGCCAAACACTAGTGTAATTAGTCCACTTGTAGATATCTTTCCAAACCTAGATCACAAAGGGGAAAGTGCAAAAAATATCTAAAAACATTTCCTCTTCTTTCGACATAAGTAACATATTATGGGCCCATGCTTGTTCCTATTATGGAGTAGCTCCTAGTTGGAGATTCAATTCCTTAAATTAAGCCACTATAGGACTTTAGTTGTTTTAGGTGCTTGAATCTTCCAAAATTTAGACCACCATGAGCATAGTTCTCTAACTTCATCAACTATAGCCACTTCGTAACTCAACTTCATTGTATATTTTCCTCCCCCCTTGTTTTTGTGCCATATTAAGTCATCACTACCATTTCTCAAGCAAACACGACCATTTAAATAATTAGTATAATTAAGCTAATGAACAACAAACCTTCCTTCAAGATCTAAGGGTGGGGCTTCCATCCAACCTTGTTGACATAGATCAGTTTGAGCCTCATCAACTACTTGGTTCAAAGTAAAATACTTGCTATCTCTTAAATTCCAAACCATTTCTTATGGCAGGAAGATTGCATTGTCACATCCCATGATATCATCTTCTCCAAGCCCAATATGTGTTCCATCCATTACTTTCTCCGCAACATGTTCTCCAACAAGTGGAAAAGATACAATTGATGATTTCTATTGATTTGAACCATTGGTGAATATTTTCATAGGTTCCCTATTTCTAAGTGACTACCCACTTTCATAAACTTTCTTTCATTATTAAATTCCACAGGCATTTGGATACTAGAGCATGACCAAAATGAGGTAGTTGTTTCAAACCCCAATCCTCTTCATGCTTAGGTATTGAAACTGAAATCCAACTTGTCAAGTGTAGTCCTAATTTATCCCAATTGCACCACCATATGAAATCAAATCACAATCTACGTATCTTCTCCTACACTCCTTTGGGGATGTGAGTTTGTAAAAACTAATAAACCAATATTGCTTCTAGGGTTTCCTTAACCAAATTTAAATGACCTCCCATTGACAACCAATGGTTGCACCAAAAGTGTATCCAATTCTCTATCTTACCAACCTTCCATTTCCAATCTTTGATGTAGTAGCCACAAGGATTCAAAAAGAACCCTAAGTACTTTAGTCCTTGATGAAGATATAAAACCTTGAAATGAATAATTTGAAGAGGGATTTGTATAGTCTCTTGTCTCAACCCATTAAAAATTATATAATATTTCTAAAATTTTACCTCCATCCCAATCACCTTGAAAAACAACTCGAGGATATCATTATATAACCTTGTCTCCTAAACATAACCATGATAAATTATTAGGATATCGTATACAAACACAAAATGGGTAACAAATTCCAAATATCCAACCTTAATAGCAAGGATTGTACTTGCTCTTTTTTGCCACCATAATAGCTCGAATTAAACCCTTTATAACTAGGAGAAAGATGTAGAGGGGCAATTAGCACCCCTATATAAGTCCCCTAGAAGGTTTAAAGAATGGAAAATCCACACCATTTATTAAAACAACAACCCATTGACATTACACAACCCATGACCCAATTTAACAATTGAAGGTGAATACCAATGTGAATCAGAAGCAGATGTAGGTAAAACCAACTAGTACGGTCGTATGCTTTGGAGAGGTCGATTTTTATCACAATTGCTGGTCTTCTCTACTTGATAGTTTGAAGTACCTCTTGGGTTGAGCAGACGGATTCATGAATAAATTTTCCTTCTAAAACCTGAATTGTTTTGTTGAGATTATGCTTCACAAAGTCATCTTCAATTGGACAATTATAATCTTGGAGAGGATATTATAAATGTAATTACATAGTGAAATCAATTGAAATTCATCAAATGACATCAATTTATCCACTTTAGGAATACGTGCAATGAAATAGTATTAAAGGAGTCCAATACCCGATGATTTGATCTCACCTCTTCAACCACTATAAGAATGTCATCTCCCAAAAGATCAAAGAAACCTATAAATAATTCAATTTTCCAACCATCTAGCACAAGACTCTTGTCTTGTTGAAAAGATGACATGATTGATGAAAACTTGACCTTGGTAATTTCTTCCATCAAGTTTTGATTTTCTTCATTGGTGTCCATCTGAGGGAAATAGATGCACAATTTTATAACCTTGATAATATTGGCATACTGTGGTTCCTTATAAACATATTCAAAATTAGAAACACCAGCAGTTGCCAAATCATTGAATCCTCTCACCATCTCACCATTTGATCCCCGCAAATCCAAATGGTATTGACATTTTGGTGATGTCGAGCTACTTGATGAAAGTATTTAGTGTTTTCATCGACCAACTCTAGCTAGGTAGCTTGACTTTTTAATCTTAATTCCTCTTCAATATCCAATAGTAACTTCTTCTTGCAGGTTTCACAAGATTTTAACCTACTTACCTCTCCTTCACTGAAAATTCCCATAAAATTTTCATTAATTTTTTTTAAGATCTCATCTTCAATATCACACAATTTCTTGTCCCTTTTGTTGTTTCATTTTGTTTCCCAAATCAGTACCTCCTCTTTTACCTTTTTCAAAGACACTGCAAATTGTTCACTAGAAGATATACGAGAAGGAACTTCATAGGTAGACCAATTTTCCTTTACCAACCTCTGGAAATCATTTTCTTTGAGCCAATATGAGTTGAATTTAAAGGGGCTAGATGTCGTTTTAACCCCATGGTCCAATTGGAGGATACTGGGATAATGTTCGGATAGACCATCCATAATCACCTAGGATCTATACCTCCCAATAGTCTACAAAATCTAATTTGAGACAAGGAATCATTCAAAACACTTCGACACACTATCTCAACTGCACCCATTATTCCATTGGGTGGGCCTGGGGGTATAAGGCGCCACATCAATTAGTCCTATAACTTCAATATTTTGGATTAAATAACCATATAATCAGTCCACCTGAGTATTTTCTCCCTAGACTTCCTCATTTCTAAAATTAAAATTCATATCCCCACCAATAACCACTAGTCCAAAATCAAGAACCCTTAGAGAAAATAAGTAGTCCAATAGTCTTGTTTTATGACAAAGGGACCATACACATTAAGCATTTTAAGGGATTTCCCAATTCCATTACACATGATCTATGTGGATAGTCTTGTGGAAAAAAAAGGAGTTTATGAATGTTAAAAAAGCATTCCAACCATAGATGAGTCCTCTGGAGAGACCAAAAGAATCAATAAAAATGAAGTCCCATCCCTTGAAGACTTTTTAAAATTACTAACTAAACCATCACCACCACCCATTTTCTCTTGTAAAAGAAAAATGTATGGTTTCTCTTATTCTACTTATATATGAAAGGAGAGGAACTTATACCGGCTTACCAACCTCTAATGTCGAAAGATAGGAAAATCATTAAGAAATCCTAATATTGGGGCTCTAAGCACTAAGTACCCCAGGGATTAAAGCTTGATTTCCTTGGTAAAATTCTAACAATGCTCTTTCCTTTGCATGGTGGAGGTATCACTTTCTTCCCGTAGAGAAAATATGGTATTTTGGGTTTTCAAGCCCTAGAAACCCCAACAAATGAAGCCCCGAGCCATTATTAGGCTTATTTTGACATAAAAAGTAAGGTTTGCACCCTTTGAAAGTGGTTTTTTCCTCACCGCCTCCTGGACCCAGACTACCATCAATTTCTAATTTTTCCTCAACAAATCCTAAGTTAGAGCTAGTGGGGGACCCATCAGATGTGTCCCTAGTCATCAGGATAGTGGTGAAGGTGATAGTGTTTAAACCCCCTTTTCCCTTTTACCCCCTCCATCAGGGTAGGACACAATAACAGGATTTTCGAAGGACAGTCATCAAGAATGTCTAAGGAGTGTAAGGGAGACTTACCTGGAGTACGAGATGGTTCTTTTACATCGTAGACTTATACAACTGCTGCATTGATCATCATTTTTCCTTAGTGATGTCAAATTGAGATCTGTTATAGTCAAATAAACTATCCGAGAAACCTATAATACAACACAACATTATTGTCCAAAAGAGCCCTTTCCCAGGCTTCCTCTTCTCTTCTTTGGACCCCCCCCAAAAAACATCACCCTTATCCTTCAGATGCATCTTTGGTGGTTGATTAATTACATGCTCGACATCATCGACTTCAATTTTCATTGGTTCACTACAAGTAATTCCTCTAGGCCTTTCCCATGGTTCAAAAATCTCCTTCTTTCCCCAGTATTTTTTGAGAAAAGGCTTGGAGAAATCAACAATAACATTCCCATGTTTGTGACAACGTACACAACAAAAAGGGTAGATTTTGATCATCTAGTGTTTGAAGGTTAATTTTACCTCCAATATCAACCTCCACATAGTCATAAAGGCTATCACTTGTGTCGAGTTCTACAAGTACTTAGGAGACTGAGCAGAGGTTATTTGAATTAAAAGAGACGTTAACTCAAAGCATTTCACCTAAATGATTCTCTAGCTCTTAAAGGAATCCTTTAGTCTAGAATTAGAGAGGTAGACTAGGAATTTTAAAATAGATCGCTACATTGGTTTTCTTCTCTAACCACGAATAAAAAAGTGGGTACCAAGGTTTGTGAGTAAGATAATATAGATCCCAAAACTAGTGCGCTCCTTTTAAAATTGCTTCAGCATCACCAATAGTCCCAAAAAGAAACTAATTCCTCCCTTGGTTGAGATGTTGAAAGATATCATGTATCTAGTAAGTGGATTCCAAAGCCAATTGTTGAGACTCTCCATTGAGATCCTCCTACCAAAATACCGATTGACCAATGTATTTACTGAGAATATCTAAAATGTGCTCGACTTTAACATCGCCTTTTACGACCATTCTAGGGGGGATTTTTTCTTATAACTTTGTGATGCCTGTGTTATCTCAAAGTTTGTCTATTCGATTGAAATCGGTAGGTAACTTCCCATAGAAACAAGATAAATCTAAAACATGGTCGATAAATCCCACACCTAGGGCTTCAAAAAGAACTAGGGGATAAACCCTTGAAAATTCCACCGAGGTTGCACCAGTAGGATCGAATCCTAATAGTTATGGTGAAGAAAATGGAGGGGTAATAGTTGAAATATTTGTGTGTATGTGACTCAAAGGTTGTGAGGATTTATTAACCCCCAAATCGACTGTAGAAAGGATATATATAAAGGATATTCGTGGCATCATGTGGTGCTTCTTCATAAGTGGGAGTAATAACCGAGCTTCCATCAAATGAATGTAGATTTGATAGTACTACAATATTGTCATAGATAACCTTGTAATTACTGCCATTGAATGTTGTGTGATATAGGGAAAAGGTCCTCATATCTGCCAATACATGGATCCTAGACTCTTAGTTAGGTTCCTTAAAATGTAGATCCACCCCTAAAGTTACAAAAATGACATGTGTCAATAAAATGTCTTCACTATAGTCCATGAGTTGTTCATCTACGACTAAGGTTTCTGCAAAACCCCTAGTATTTCCTTCACGACACTTCATCTCCATCCACCTCCAATTATCCCATAACTACCATTAAATAACATTAACATATAGTAAATTAAATATAATATACTTTTTAAAAATAAAATAATACTATAATTTAAAATCATAACTTTTTATATACATTTTTTATTCGCCTTAAAATTTGATATACTATAATATTGTTCCACATAAACTTATACAAGAACATTTTAAATGCTAATTTCCAAAACATGTGTTTACTTTAAAAGTACTTTTCTTAAACTCATACATGAACATTTTAAATGCTCGTTTTCAATGCTAGTTTTCAGAACATCAAACATCTTATGTTTTTTATTTTTATTTTAATTTTAACAAAAATACTTTCTTAAAATTCTAGTAAAGTACTAACAAAAGCTTTTTTAGCTGGGAGCTCGTAAAGTTGGGAGAGGGGGTATTATTAAGGTTCAATTCTCCTATTTTCTAAATTTTTTAGTAAAGTACTAATAAAACGCTTTCTTAGTTGGGAGTTGGTAAAGTTTGGAGAAGGGGTGTTATTTTCCACCAAGTTTCAATTCTCCTAATGATATATTAGATCCTAGATTCTCGTGTGCATCTTACTAACATAAATAAGCTAAGTTCATAGTGTGGGATAAATGCAATCTCTAATGAATCTTGCATAATCAAAACCTTTTAATCATGGTTACTCAGTCGAAGAAAATTTTACTTGTTTGAGGTGTATTCTCTACATCGTAACAAATTTCCATATCAAGGAAGGTGATGGTTACACATTAACTCAAAGGAAATAACCATAAGCATTTGCCAAAAAAACAAAACACAATTCAAAATAAAGATCAATATTAAATCGAAGGAATGATAACTGATCCAAATAGTTTATTTCCTTGGAAAAAAAACTTTAGTATCAACCAAAATTACAGTTTAATGAAGTTATCATAACATGAAGCAGTGTTACATCAAATTCCCTTGAATGTTCCACATGAACCCAACAATTTATTCAAGTTTTTAGAAAATTAAATTAAATAAAGACCTTACATGTTATGCTATCTACCATTAAACTACAACCTCATTAACATATATGACATTATTAAATCTAGTGTATTAGTTTAATCGATTTAAGTTAACTAATTTTAAAGTAGAGATTGCTAAAAAACCATCCATTCAAATAAATAAATGTTAATAAACATCCATAATAAATAGAAATGTTATTAACAAGAACCAAAGCCATACAATATGGCAAGTCTGTATGTATGACTATTAAGCACAATTTCAAAATAGTTTCTATAATATTTACTTTTCTAAACTTTTAACTCATCACAATTATGGTGATTTAAGAATGTTTCTCTTATAGATTTTTGAGCATAAATAAAATTCTAAAGAAAACCAAGTGACTCCTTACCTTTTTAAGGTCCGAGACATCAAAGTTGGTCTCAATGGACAACCGTTACCACCGCCGCTGCCATAAAAATATGAATAGTAATACAAGAAAAAAATGATATAAAAAGGAACATACCATCAAGAATCAATAGGGACATCATTGACCAAGAACTAAGGCCATACAAAACAATATGGCCTTTGCATGCTTATTAATATGCATAAAATCAAAGTTTGTAGATTATAATGTTGATCATAATTATATGGTAAGTTAGTTTAAGCAAGTTTTATTTTAATTTTAAGTTGATTAACTGTTGAGATACATTTTAAAAATGGATACTTTTGTTTAAAAAAGGGTTGTGGTCGTATTGTATGACAAATTAAACAAAATTTATAAAGCAAAAGGGTCGTGGTTGTATTGTCTGACAAATTAATACAAAATTTAAAAAGAAAAAATGTCTTAAAGGCTCAAAATTTTTCAAAATTTAAATAAAATTACTCATTGTTTGTACCATTCTTGCAGTTCTAGCCTTAGAACTAATTCCTTGGCTTGTATATAGCCTTGCATTATATATTTAAGATATTTTTGGGTCCATACTCGATGTGGGTATTCTTATTGCTTTCAACTTTTGATGACAAATTTACTGAGATTGGTTTCCATACTTCCTCGGTGCATTGCTAGACAATGTCTTCTTCCATGATTTCAATTCGGTCCATTTGGAATGAGCCAATAGATAAAATAGGGGAAACCACTTTTCTCAATTCCTCGTAGTTAAGCCATTGTTCCAAATTCTAATTTTAAAACTATTTGTTGTAACATTTTAATTTTGCCTCCATTTCCTCTAACCTCTCATTGTTGGTTTCCATAATAATTTATAGCTGTATCAACTCACCCTTGACCTTCTCTACCTAAATCTTTGATTTCATCTATTATATTTGGATTACTTGAATATCTCTTGAGTTTTATTTTTCCTTTCAATGATTTTGTCCATCCTCCCATCTCCTAACATAATAAAGGGATTTCTCGAGCTTGCTCTAAATGCATTCTCTTCTTCATAAGCCTTTGTGAATATAATATATTTCACATCAAACACATATATTTGGATGTTTGTGATTTCTTTTTATCTTCACTATTTTGTGTCGGTGAAAACTTCTAGGCCTACTAATTCACATAAGAATTGCTAACCTTCAGTGTCCTCTTCAACCAACAAAGGGAGGAAACAAAGAATGCTAGAGGAAATGAAACCCAGATTAAATTAAGCATTATACCACATTATTCAAGTTCTCCCATCTAGATAGGGAATAAATGAATAAAATCATGCATCAATAGATATGGAGGAGCACAATGCCATTAATATGCCATTAATCATTGACATCATGTTTTTCCACTTGTTCATTGAAATGATTTGTGACATATAATTGTTAGTTTTTTAGAATTTACTTCAATCTGATCTAGGATCTTAACTGAGAGAACAACATG
>NWUY0300018491.1:44153-57225 GCA_004151065.3 Larix sibirica | reverse complement strand
CATATTTAAGCATTGTATTTCATTTGACATTAATCTTAATTTTATTTTCCATAAAGGTAGAAAAATTGATGCAGGGCATCGGGCCCTAGGAGAAATAGTCGAAAATGATCGACAAGGGAAGGCCGACCAAGGGGATTGCCAACGATCACTGGTGAGGGAAGACTGGCAGTCGAAGCTAGGAAATTGAGCAGGAAGATGTTGAAGTATGGTCGAGAGTAGTAGAAGTCGACGGAGTGGAAATTCGACGAGTGGTCGAACATCGACACCGAAGAAAGAAGCAAATCCCAAGCGTGGGGGATGGGGCGTATTGACAACCATGGAGACTAAGTGAAGATGACAAGTTAAGTCGACGATCGGTGAAATAAAGAAGGGTCGACATGTCGAAGTGGATAGTGATAAGACTGAAAACTGTAGCAAAGTCAAAGTGGCACAAAGGTGGAGAAGTGTAGAAGTCGAGGCAACATAACTACAGTCATTGTGGGTAGTTGAGGAAGTTAATGACAGTTAAGAAGGTGGTTGAGATCAATCCAGATTTCAGCATAGGAAAATTTTGTGCAAGGCAGGTTTGCAGGATCAGCGATGTTTCGAGGGAAAGAGTAAGGACACCTCGGGGAAGCCAGACAGGGTGGACCTCGGGAACAACGACATACCATAATAGAATGTTGGTGCGAAGACACAGAGGAGGGGATCGTACCGTGGGGAAACAAACAAAGAGAGAGAGAGAGAATAATTAGTTCATAGATTGCTTATGTGTATTGTAACAGGCCGAGGCCAACTTGTTTATTAGTTTGCATGTAATTTGTAAATGATTCAAGTAATAGAAGCCAACTTCATGGCATTTCGAGTTCACATCTATTCTTTGTGAGCACATCTGTGTGAATCTGTTTAGTAATAGGGTCCAACCGACCTTCCTTGTGTCAAGTTTCCAAGATCTTGCATGTATCAAAGGCATATCAAAGTAGTGGCATTAATATCACTGATATAAAAGGAAAATTGAGGAAGGTGGAAGCATGGCACAAGCAACATACATAAATTCCACCTAATTTACACAAGTGGACGATACAGGAAATGTAGATCGATTATGTCACTTTGGATAATTTCCAGAAAGAGAATAAGAAATTACATAAATAATTTGTATCCTCAATGGAGAACTGTAATGCGGTGCATCAAAACATATCCAAAAAATTTGATAGGTTCCATGTACCTCCTCCTATAAAATTTGAGGATCCCATTCCAAAATATCAGAGGATAGCAAAACATAGGGCTATCAAAGATGAAGACTTAGGAACCTCTCAAAGTACCAACCAAATCACTTTGTAGGTCTTACAGGAGCATATTGGGAAACCCCTATTCAAGGCTCAGCATTTGACGTTAGGACATAGCTCAACAACAAAGGGACTAACTTATTTATCTAGAGAAGTGGTCCTTCATGAAGTAGCTCTACGTTTACTAAAATAACATCAACAATTAAATTTAATATCTCATGATTGTAAGCTTTGGGATGATTTTATTCGAGCTCAAGGAAACGCCCCACAACAACGATGTAACTTTAATTTTTCCTATAATTTTCTATTGAAGAATGTAAATATAAAGTGGCATGTGTATGTAATCTCAAGAGTTATAACTGCCTTCAAGGTAGTCAAATAGTCACCCAAGGGACTAGGGAAAACTATAAAAGAAAGATTGAGTAAAGAGAGAAGTACTTTTGGGCCTAAAGAGTTTTGTATGCTCACTTTGTATGAATTATTTCTTAAGATGAATATATCATTTATGGACTCAAACATGGCACTGGAAGTTGTGTTTATCGTATGGATGGATGTTATGGAACTAATTTCATGTTCTCTTGTATTGTATATGCAATAAGATTGTTTTGTTTACTTACTGGATTACTCTAATGGTTCTTTGTTGCTTCTTGTGTATGTGATGAATGCAATATTCTTTTTTATTTCTACGATTTGTGAATGAAAATTGGTTTTATGTTATATCTATATCAATATTTAATCTCACTTTGTAGTTGCGATGTATTTTTGTGTTTGGTGGTTATCTGTTGTTGAAATGTATCCTACTTCATTTGCTGCTCGTTTCTATAACTTCTGCTCATTGCAAGGATATATTAGGTTATTATATCTCTCACCATATATTATAGCATTGTACATCTCATTTAATAATAATAAAACCCTAAACGACATACCGGGCCGCAACTGGTAAAATCCCCAACCAGCGAACGATAGTTGGGCCAGAATCCGGACGGATTCCCTATTCCAAATGATAAGAAGTCTAATTGAGATTTCTCACTGGGGACAACCCATAGTTTCGACACAAGGGTTTTTCTAGGCATCAATAGGGCCCCACTAAGTATTTCCCAACCATTCTAGCCCCTGATATCTTTTTCCTTTGAATTAATCAATTGGGGAGGAGCGGGATGAGTAGAAAACTATAAATAAACATGATTTGAGTTATAGTAAGATGATTTCATATTGTAGGATCAAACTTCATAGTTTCGGTATTCATTCACACGATTCGATCAAATTTGCTAGTTATGCACATACTTGAACCCATAAGTAGGTTCAACAACTCTTTGAACTATGTGTCTATAACACATGCTTGAACACCATATATACAATTAGAATTTGAGTCATCCATATAGAAAATTAGAATTTGAGTCATCTTCATAAACTTGTAGATTAGATACATCATAAGCCTTGCCATTTAGTAGTTTTTTTCCATAACACATGCTTGAACTCTCACCATATAAAGAACTAGATTTTGANATTCTAGCCCCTGATATCTTTTTCCTTTGAATTAATCAATTGGGGAGGAGCGGGATGAGTAGAAAACTATAAATAAACATGCTTTGAGTTATAGTAAGATGATTTCATAGTGTAGGATCAAACTTCATAGTTTCGGTATTCATTCACACAATTCGATCAAATTTGCTAGTTATGCACATACTTGAACCCATAAGTAGGTTCAACAACTCTTTGAACTATGTGTCTATAACACATGCTTGAACACCATAAATACAATTAGAATTTGATTCATCCATATAGAAAATTAGAATTTGAGTCATCTTCATAAACTTGTAGATTAGATACATCATAAGCCTTGCCATTTAGCAGCTTTTTTCTATAACACATGCTTGAACTCTCACCATATAAAGAACTAGATTTTGAGTCATCTTCGTTATCGATTGAAACTTGTAGATTAGATACATCATAGGCCTTAAAATTTAATGTTTACTAGGTTCCTTGCATGTATTTTTTAAATATTAAATTAATATTATTAATAGGATTGTGGGCCTTAATTTGTAATAACTTATATCTATTACTAATAATAGAATCATGCTACCACCTCTTTGACCAACTCGATAGCGTTGTTTACATGAATAGACATGGCTTTTAAGTAATAGCTTTATTATTTAGATGAATAGATATGACCTTTAATTAATATTTATTATCTTTATTAGTTGGTAATGAATTTTTATATTATATTTATTAGTTTTAATTTTATTATTAATATCTATGTAGTATATAAAAATTAAAAAATTATATATAATTATTGAATCAACTCAATTATAAAAAGGCTAATCATTTATTTTATTAGATTATGGTCTTGTCTCTTATCATATATAATCACACTTAGAAAATAATGTGATAAGACTCATTTCTGATTTAATTATCTTATCAAACTCTTACACATGTTTTATCAAACTCTTACACATGTATTTGAATATAGGTTGTCACGATGCATGGAGGGGAAGAAAACCCTCAATATATCATTAAATGATGATGAATGCAATGATTTTTTTATTGGCTCAATGATTGTTACATGAAAAATCCTTGCATTGAATGAAACCTCATGAAAGATTGATGGTTATATACTCATGGGTTACAAATGAGCTGTATTGATATATTAATGGGTATAAAATTTTAATTACAAAGGATGTCTAGAAAGAGCTCATCAAACATACAACACTTCTTAGTAAAAAAGNGGCCTAGACAGATGAGTTGAGTCTTGAGTGAAAGTATCTCCACTCTTTGCTTGCCCCCAAGGACGCACCCAGTGGCTTGAAGATTTCTGCCACGTTAACCCTTTTTCTCCCAAGGTGCGTATCCAACAGCAACACTCTCAAAGTCACATCTTGCAAATTAACCTAGAGTCTGGGTTGCTCTTCGAATGATGTGGTTGAGGTTGCAACTGCTAAACTATGGACTCCAACATCTTAAAGGATTCACCTTTGGAGAAATTCTCTACCTCAAGGACTCAAAGTTGATTATAGCAATCCTTATGATCAAGGCAAAGGCCTCTAATCTACATGCAAGTTACTCTATGATAGAGGAATAGCTTCATTGAACTCCTTTGAGAGAGTCTCTATGTAGCACATTAAGAAGCCACAATAAAGCTGTGGAGACATTGGCAAACAAGGGCACATATTTGTTGGGAGGCATTCTCAAAAGATATATGAGAGAATGGAGGATATAGAGTCTAGGTTTTACCTCCCATGATAGCATGGCACACAATTAGAAGGTATTAAGTACATGGTGAGAGAAGGCCACCTCTAGGCAAACCCTTTCTTTTCTTCATTAAAGAACTCCATTCCTTCTTTAATTATAGGACAGACATCCCTTCAAGGATGCCATATGATGTGAATAGGATATGGAGAGGAAACCATTGTTAGCTTTCAAGGTCACTCTAAATTGTTCACACCATGTTTGGGGTGTTATTTCCGATCTCACTTTTGGAGTGACCTCGAAAGAAAACAGTGGTGTCCTCCCCTATCTCAATGTTATGTTTTGAAATTTTGTTGTTTTGAATTTCAGACTCTTAAGCTATAACTTAAAGTCTACCATAGGTGTTTTAGTTTGTATTAATGCAAGTATACTGGCTGCACTCCAAGTTTTGTGCTCTATAATTGAGAGGCCTGCAAACCCTACAAGAAACTCAGGCTACTGATTCCCTCAAATTGTATTTAAAAAAGCTAACAGTTAATACAAATTTGATTTTGTTAAAAGAAAATATATACTTCACTAACCCCTAGGAAGAACAAAATTGATGGTAACAACTAAGCTCTGGAGGAGTTCCAAAAAAATTTCAATTATGATGTGTTTGCTGGTTAAGAATAGACTTCCAACAGTCTCCCCTATCTGAATGTTATGTTAGGAGTTATTTTGTTGTTCTGAATTTCAGTCTTAAGCTATAAGTGGAAGTCTACTGTGTGTGTTTTAGTTTGTATTAATGACAGCTTACTTGTTGCACTCCAAGTTTTGTACTTTCTAATCAGGAGGTCTGGACTCTGTAACCCCAGCGAGAAACTCAGGCTACTGATTACCTCAAATTGTATGCTAATAAGCTAACAGTTAACACAAAATTGTTTTTGTTAAAAACAAATTATACCTCAGATGTGTCATTGTCTTTTTTTCTAATTACCTAAACTTACATCATTTACACATAAACTGGATTCACAACATATGAATCATAAAGATTAACTTCCACCTCAAATTTATCTGTCTTTCTTTTTTTCGTGTTTTCTATTTAAAACCTTTGACAGCAAAATTGTGAAAGAGAAAAACAGACACGTGAAAAATATTAAAAAAATCAAAAATCAAAGGACAACTTGAAGAGACCAAAACCTTCAGAAATTTTCAAACCTGATAAAACTGACTTCAAATTCTGACAGACATAACACCCCAAAAGTCGGAACAGTATGCCATGCTTAAAACCGTTAGATTCATTTTAATTTAAGGTGGAGATTAGCCCCTAAAAATGATGTTAAATACCTTGAACTGAACTCCCTGAAGATGGCTTCTATGGAAGGATTTGTGAGTCTTCTCATCTTCTTCATCTCCCCTGGAATACCGAAGCCCACAAACAGTACATGTAGATAGGTAGAAATCTGACTGGCCCAATTCCAGAAAGTACTGACCAAATACTCTCTTTTGACCTGGTATCTTCTCTGGTCGAACTTGCGTTGTTGAGGTCTCCGAAAGAACAGCAGGTCTAGATTGCATAGCTATCAACACAGACTCTGTAGGCTCATGCGGCTTCATATCCCTTGCAGAGCTTCCATCTGTGACAACTTTATCATCCTTTGAAGGGACACTTGTAACCATACCTATTTTATCATCACTGCACAAAAAAAAGTGCCAAAATATAGTCTCCCGTAATTAAAAAAATTCCAAATTATATAAAGATTGCTAATTGCATGGAGAGTAGCAAGCTGCTCTAGATGTTGTCACTTTACATAACATAACGTTACCAAAAATAAAAGGTAAATAACAAAATCCATGTCTGGTCATAAAATAAAAAAATTTACACCAGCATAGATCCATCTTAAACCCGGATCTATAAGTGGAACCCAATTTATTGAAGTGTGAATTTTTTTGTATGTGTAAAAAAATTAAGATAAAAAAATTATAGATCTAGAAATTGGATCCCTCTCCTTATTTAATAGATCCNGAAATTGGATCCCTCTCGGGTGCTTGATAGATTCAGGTTTAAGATGGATCTATGCTGGTATTGATTTCATCGATATTACATCATCAATATTCACAATCTATGACTCATGATTTTCATATTTCTGTTTAGTATGGATGGGTGCAATGTTTCTCTCTACTGTTCTCATAATAGATTCTTGGATTGTTACTTTATAATGTGACAATTATAGGCAGTTAATCATGGTCTCATTTAGGTACACTAATGTTTTGTAACTATCCAACATAATGTTGGGAATACAACTTCTTTATCGGAGAATTTTTGTCTGCGGCTAGGGCTCGAGGATCTGCACGTTTGCAGTAAGGTACTACCAAAAGATTTGTTGGCACATTTGCTGCTGGAGTCGGGGCTGACATGACTGAGGCAGCAAGATCAATTGGCCCTCCCTCCTCTCCACCTCCAGAGGTTGCAGCGTTCAAGCAGCTTATTGCGGCTCAGGGTAAAAGGTTGGCCTCTTCTGCCCCCTCACATTTTGTGAAAATATTGGATTCGATCCTGGTAATTACCCTTCCTCCTGATCAACCCCACAAGGTTGCTCTCTCACGTGCTGACAAGGGTTTAGTCGACTAATTTACAAGGTTATGGCCCTCTCCCAAATCAATGGAGGCCTAGATTCAACGAAATTGGAGGCAACTGATCTCTTAGGGAGTCACCTCCTATTTTGTAGGAAACGGGTTATTTGTCTTCAGATTCATCTCAAAGTAAGGCAAAGATCTGATCTTTCGGAATGGTTCTTACTTTATGGGACCTCGGGGTTTATACCTGGACAAATGGAGCCCAGATTTTGATCCCTCACAAGACATTCCCAAGGTGGTTCCTATATGGGTCAGGCTTCCTCATCTTCCCATCCACTATTGGAATTTGGAATCTCTAAAGACTATCGAAAACGTTCTAAGCAAATTCAATGACAAGGCAGACCCTAAAGACCAGTATTTGTGTGTCGGAATCTTGTTGAGGTGTATCTAGAAGTGGAGCTTTCAAAATCCATTGCCCTCTCTGTGGATGACTAGTCTCATATCCAGCAGCTCGATTATGAGTAGCTTTCGCTTAAGTGTCATATTTTCCATGAATATGGGCACTATGCTAAAGATTGCAAACACAACCTAAAATATGTTGTTGAACCCTCTCAAGCAAACAAGTGGAATGTGGTCAAGAAGGACAATGGCCCCAAGAAATCCAAGTAGGGTCAGTCAAGATCCAAAAAGGGAAATCTAGGTGCCTCATCCTCTAGGATCCCAGATCCTGTAAAGGAAAATCGATTTCATATCCTTGGTCAAAATATTGAAGAGGGTTCAGAGGAGCTAGTCCCGCCCTCCCAAGGTGAGCCTATTCCAGATCCGCTGACAAAAGAAGACCTGCAGATTATCAAGGAAGCTCAGATCACCTTAGATTCTCGGGTTCTCTCATCTGCTCCTCAACAGGAGAAGGGAAACTCTCAAAAGTACAGAAGGAATCCTCAAAAGAGAAAGGGGAAGTAATAGAAGACAACCCCGAGAAGAAAGGCAAACAAACGATAAAAGAATAAGGGAAGAGGAAGACAAGGGGGAAAAGAACCTAGGATCTCAACCTACGATTGAAAAGGTCATGGCCAAAAGCAGTACGAATGCAGGTAAAAACAAGAATCAAGATCGAGTGTCGAAACGAGCCCACCTCTCTTCCTTGTCCAAATAATGAATTTGGTCTCCTAGAATATCAAAGGAATGGGCAACAGGCCTAAAGAAGAAGCCATTAAAGATCTCATTTGAATAACAAAGTCAGATATTCTTTTGATCCAAGGGTCAAAGTTAGGTGCGAAGGAATTCTTTAAGAACAAGTCAAAATATTTGGAAGAGAAGCTCTAGAATAGCAAGTAACTCAAGAGGAGCATCTAATGACATTGGCACCCTTTGGGACTTTGCTCAATTCACTCTTCTTCAATCTTTTATTTCTCAGCACTGGATTTTTTCTTCCCTTCTTCACATTTGTTCGCAAAAGCAGGTAAATATATTCAATTTATATGTCCCATCCTTAATTTCAAAAAAAAAGAGAATGTTGGTTGTCTCTGCAAGACTTCAAGAGCAATCTAGACTTGGAAAATGTCATTGTCGCTGGCAATTTAAATATAATCATCCATTCTTGCAAAAATAAGGGTGGATCCCTAGTGAGGGATCCCCTGAGAGAACTTGTAGAAGATCTAATTGTCGATTGGGATCTTCTTGATATCAAACCAACTAAAGGCGTCTTTACATAGTCTAATCATAAGATTGAACCAAGCCACATAGCAGCTTGTTTGGATAGGTTCTTAGTTCACAACTCTTATTTATTATAGGGGATTGAAGCTAATTCCATAATTGTTCCCTTTGGAGTCTCAAACCATAAGCCGATCTCTCTATCTCTCATTGAGGAGGCTAATCTTGGGCCCATCCCCTTTCGTTTCTCCCCCCTGTGGATTTAGGAGGTTGGTTTTATGGGTTTGATTGAGAAATTTGGAGAATGTCGATGTCGACGTTGGCCTTCTTTGTTTGGGAAGAAAAGCTAAGAAGGGTCAAGAAGACATTAAAACACTGGGCAAAAGGCCTTCCTTCCCCAATGAAAGGCAAGAAGGAATCCATCCAAAGATTAGAAGAGCACTAGTCTACAATGGATCAAAAGGAAATTATGAAGGAAGACCTTCAGGAGGAAATCAAGCTTCACACAAACCTCCACAAGGCATGTAGAAATGAAGAAAAGTATTGGAGGCTAAGTCTAGAAGCCTTTGGTTAAAGGTAAGGGACTGAAATAATAGTTTCTTTCATAAACAAGCCCAAGTTCGTAAAGCTAGAAACAAGGTGGTGGAGATCTCCACACAAGATAGACAATGTTTGTTTGGGTTCGAAAAGATCAAAGAAGCTACTTATTCACACTTCAAGTTGTTGTATACTGAAGAAGGGGCATCGAACAAGAGGTTGGTTCAGGAATTTATCTCCATGATTCCTACCTCCATCTTTGAGGATGATAATGAAAAGCTTATGCTCCCAATGTCTAGAAAAGAAAAAAAGCTAGCCATTTGGGATATGGAATTGAACAAGGCCCCAAGACCAAATGGTTTTCAATCAAGTTTTTTCGCACATGTTGGCAAATTATCAAAAAGGATCTACACAAAATGGTCAAAAAATTGCAACGCTATGTTAAAATTGGAGCGGCCACAAACCCCTCCTTTCTGGCCCTCATTCCCAAGGATTCTGCCCCTTTTTCATTTTCTCACTTCCAACTCATTTCCCTTTGTAACTTAGTATACAAAATTATTATAAAAATCCTGGCCAATCATATGAAGGTCTTGCTTCCAAATATAATCTCAAAAAACCAAGGCGATTTCATCAAGGGGAGACAACTAATGGATAACGTAATTCTAATCCAAGAAGCCATTCATTCCAGCATTAAGAGAAAAGAAAAAGATATGGCCAACGCATTTTTTCACCAAGGAAAAAACCTACTTCTTGTTATTCATAAAAATCAAAGAAAGCATTAAGTTATTACATAATTGTTTCATCAAAACTATACTATTTACTTCTATTCATATGGCCAACGCATTCGATAAAGTACGACATGGATTTTTGTTCCAAGTGCTCACAAAAATGGGCTTTTCTCAAGCCTTTTTTGCTTGGATCACATCTTACATTGGTTCTCCATGGATCACTCCTATTGTCAATGGGCGTGTGTCTCCTCTCTTTCTTGGAGACAGGGGCCTTAGGCAAGGTTTTCCCCTCTCCCTGCTATTATATATCATAATGGTTGACTCTGTTAGTAAAAAGCTTGAAGAGGAAAGGCAAAGGGATGAGATATCGAGGATTCAAATTGTGAGAGGAGTCAAGAACATAAAACACACTTAGTTTGTTGATGACAATCTGTTGGTAGAGGGTGCCTCAAGCCAAGTTGCGGTAAGATTTAAGAGGATTCTTTTAGGATTCTATACAGCTCGAGAAGCAAAGCAAATAATGAGAAGAGATCAATTTATCTATGCCATATTTCCCAAGAGAAATGAGGGAAATCTCTCAAATCATTGGTTTCATCCTTGGTTTCATAGGGAAACTCGATTGGGAAGAATTCAAGTATCTGGCCCTACCCATTGTTCGCAAGACTCCTCGGAGGAGAACCTGGAGCGCCTTAATAAATAAGTTTAAGTCAAAACTCTAGAGTTGGGGTGCAACTTGGCTAAATCCAACAAGGAAGCAAATCTTAATCAAATCGATTTTATTGCCCCTTCCTATTTTTCAATTTTCTTCAATGTTAGCTCTGATCTCAATTCTTTAAGGAAGTAGAGAATTTGATGAGCAAGTTCTTGTGGGGGGGAGAACAGCGAGAAGAAATTTCATCTTGTACGTTGAAATAAAATTAAGAAACCCACTCATGAAGGGGGGCTCCAGATTCGGGATCTCTGTAGCAACAACCTTGTAATCGAAGCTCAAGTATTATGGAATCTGGTTTCAGGGGAAAACTCTTAGGTAAAACGTGTGATGAAACAGAAATATCTTAAAGGTCTTTGACTAAGATGTTTAGACTCTCCCTCTCCCCAGCTAAAAGGGACACTGATCTAGCAGCTCTTTCTTGATGCATGGAATTTTCTTTAAAAGCAGTTCTACTAGATTCCAAGAAATGGAAAATGGATTAAGATTTGGACAAACAAAATCCTAAATAACCAACCCTTGGGGGATCTTAGAAGCCTTCAAGAACATAAGGATTGGATGAAGGAAGTTGGCTATACAACTCTTTGGGACATATCAATTAGGTCTGATTCGACAAAAGGAGAATGGCAGGAGTGGGTGGATATTGAGCTCCTCGAGCATTTAATCCCATCATATTCTTGTCTCAAAGGCCTTTCAAGTGGAAAAGCTCCTTAAAGCAAGAGAGCTAAGGATCGCAGGGGTTGGGGATCCTCGAGTCGCTACATGATATCACAAGAATATCTGGCTCTCTTTCATGCTCAAGATGTTGTCCCAAATCTAGCTCTTTGGAAAGGAGTGTGGAGTAAAGGTAATCTACCTAAAATATCATTTTTTGTTGGCTCCTTGCCCATGATCGTCGCTTCACGTGACAATCTTATCAAGAGAGGCTTTCATGGCCCTTCCAGATGTTCTCTTTGTTCTTATTGTGGCAAAAATGTTAATCATCTATTTTTTAAATGTTCCTTTTCTTGATCTATCTCGTTCTATGCCACTTTCCCAATTGTTCAAATCTTGCTAGCCCCAAGATCCTCCTTGGAAATGATTAAAGATTGGGGGAAGAAATTCCCAACTTCTCTCAAGGGAAAAGGTTGGTTTAATGTGTGTTGGTTGACTCTTCCAGATTTTATATGCAGGAAAATATGGTTGGCAAGTAACAATCTCATTTTCCGCAATCATGCCACTCCTTTGGCTATGTTGCTTGCTCAAGCCAAGGCCCTACTCTTTGAAAGCATGAAACCAAAAAGGATACTCTCCCCTATGTTGACCCTCTCGGCAAAAAAGCTTCTCTGGGCTGGGGATTTCCTCCCGCACCCCTCCCCTCTATCTTACAGCCAAAGTTTGGTCCCATGGCATATAAGGAAAACTGAACAAGACTTTAAATTATGGTGGAAAACAAAACGAAAGTTTTGTCTATTCTTTGATGGAGCTTCTAAAGGGAACCCAAGGACAGCAGGAGCAGGAGGGATTCTCATTAACCCTGAGGGACAAAGGATACTAGACTTCGCATGGGGTTTGGGCAAGGTTTCTTGCAATAGAGTTGAAGCTCTGGCTCTTCTTCAAGGTTTGTTAATTGTGAAGAAAAGAGGGATCTCAAAGGTAAGGGTATTTGGTGACTCTTTGAACATCATTAGCTTGACCAGATTTCATTCAAAGCATAAGGATCTCCACCTTCATAAACTCTTGAGTATAATAAGTTCTCTTCTCTCCTCACTCCCAAGATTCCATCTATTCCTTGTTCTAAGGGAGTTAAACAAGCCAGCAGACGCCTAAGCCAATCGAGTGATGAATTTATAGCAACGGGGACTATCATTCCAAGTTGGAAGCCTCTCCTTCCAAGCTAAGTCACAGGGTTCGCCGAACCTAATCTTTGAGGTTTGAGGTTTGGCGAACCTCAAAAAAAATTTGAAATTCATTTAGGTTCGGCGAACCTAATCACGAACCTAATCGCGAACCTATTTGTTGGGGTTCAATTTTTCGTTGGGGTTCGTTTTTTTTATGAGGTTCAGGCGAGCTTTTTCCTAGGGCAAAACCGCCCAAAAACATCCATTCCGCCCGCCGCTTTTTTGCACCCTCGCGACCTCCCTCTGGCTCCATTCACTGCAACCCCGAGCTTCGCCTCGGCCCTCCATCACTGCAAGTTGCAACCCCGAGCATTCATCACAGGCCACGATTCATCCCGGGACCCGACGCGGTGACGACGACCTCCCTTCAGCTCTGCCCCCATCACTTGCCACCATCCCGGCGACCTCCCTCCGACTCCGGCTCCGGCTCCGCCTCCATCACAGGCCACGATTCCAGTGCGGCTCCACCGGACCACCACGCCCACGGCACCACCCGACTCGGGCCTCGGCGACTGCAACCCCGACGATTTCTTAATTTTGAAATTTGAAAAATATGTT
>NWUY0300018491.1:5537-22876 GCA_004151065.3 Larix sibirica | reverse complement strand
CTCCCCCTTTTACATCAAGGACAAAGGAGTGCTCCCCCTAATCTTGTTATTCTCTTCATGGTCTCATCTTCATTGTCAAACTTATCATCATCACTCATAATGTCTACATGTACATCAGATTATTCACTTCTTCTATAACTACCTTCACTCTCACTATCACTTCCGTTGTCATTGGAACTGCTAAAATTGCTTCCATTACTATTAAATTCCTTCTTCTTATTGGTAGTCACATATGGTGACTCATGTAGAATGTTATCAACAATGTTTAAGTCCGAGTCTTGTTTCAGGGTTGAGTGCATTTGCTGCTCATTAGTTGGTTCTCCAACTTTGTCTGACAATGGTGACATATCCACCATTGGAGAGACACTAGGTTGTCATTCAAGAGAGCTTCCACTATAATGTGAGAAATTCATAGAGCCTTCTTTCTCCATGCCTGACTTCATAATGTGTTTGTGTATTTTTCCAGAGCCTCATTATTTGTAGTGGTGTTAATCATCGACTCAGTTCCCCTTTTTTTGTTTTGGAAAATGCCAATTGCTTTGTCAAAAGCCTTATTTGTCACTCCCTTGGGATTTTTTGTGAATTGCATAATTAATAGGTTGCACAACTTTGTTGGTGTGGACCCATTGTCAGCTTTTTGAATCCTTCCTTCAGATACGGGTGTGAAATCCAAGATAAAGGTACTTTTCAGTAGCACCACATTTATTATTCCAATCTCATGTTGTTGATTTAATCCATCTATGAAATTAGAGAGACCTTTTGTTGGGATAGTAAGAAGATATCATACTCGCACTTATGAATGTCTCTGCAAATACTTTTTGCTTTTTGTGAAACAATAAATATTTCGTTCCAAATTGCATGATTTTTTAAGCTCAAGCCCATTCACTATTTCAACACCCTTTATCATCTTTGACCTCATAATGACTTCCTTGCTACTAGCATATGTGTGAATGTTTCTTGAAAGGAAGAATCAGTGCCTTTCCTTTGTGAAATTCATTATACAAATAACTTGAGAAGACAGGTTCCAATGCATTAGGAATAACTTCAAGCTTCTCGAGCCCTTTCATTAGTTGTATTGTCAAGTGATAAGGATTAGATGGAAATTCAAATTGGTAAGTATTTTCACCATGCAGTAACGTGCAAGCATTCGCATGGTAAATTTGAATCAATAAACCTTGAAGGTGATCTTGATCTCTCATACAATTCTAATTGAAACAACTTGTTTGTCATATCATCTTATGCAATTTTTTGGAGCTGCTTTACGAGTTTGGAGATCTATTTCTCCAAGGTGAACAACACGTGATTGTGTTCCAATGATTCATCCTCAAACTTGGCATTGTCAGCTAATCCATCGAGTAAAATGTAAAAGGAAATCATGAATTTTGCATACAAATTATGAGGTGCTATATCCCTTATTTCTTCAAATTTAGTTATGCATTGTTCTTTGCAGAGAGTATTTGTTCATATAAAGTCTATGCAACCTAAAAATCACATAAAAAGTGTCATTGCCATAGAAAATAGAGCCTTTCTATGAGATGTTGCTTGAAGTAGTAGAGTAGATGTTCTTTAACAGGGGCTTGGCCATGATAAAAAAAATGATCCGATAATGTAAATGAATTTCCATCTTTCAATACCAGGTGCATCAACCATTTCTCCAACCTCGCCTTCACGATATCCCCATTGTCTTCATCAACATCCTTTTCAGGGTTTGGCTATTATGTACTGTATGAGAATGAGATTGCTTTGCTGGCTCCTCCCAAGCCTATTGTAAAAAGAACTGTATACTCTACCCATAACATGAATCTTGTTGGCATAATCTCCTCAAAATAGTGGTAATGGGCTCTGATCTACATAAGAATTATGGTACTTAAAGGTATGAGGCCATAGGTATATGTTGAAGTATCCTTTGTTCTCTGCTTGCACAGGAGAGACTGCGTTACCAATTGGAGGTGATATCAATTGTTGATGTGCTTGCAAGATATCTTTACATGAGGAATGGAATTCAAAGTCTAAGCTCTTGATTTAGGGTTCCCTCGAGAGATAAAGAGTATTTCAACGGCTAGAACCTTAGCATTTTATTGTTGTCACAAATTTGGCACGCTATAATTTCCACATATTATTTGTTAGTTGTAGGTACACACTCGTCCTTATGCTTGAACACTTATATAAATATACACAAAGATGATGTCAAAAGTCTAACAAATTTAATAGAGCATTGTTGCCATGGATTTCATCTTCAAGGTGCCCCAAAACTATCGGTTATTTCCCTTTATACAGTTTGGTTATATAGTCTTCCTAGGCAATTTCTTTAGGAAATGTTGAAGTATAGATAAAATGACGACGATCCTTGTTACAATAAATACTTAGAATTAATGTTTTTTGTAGATAGATCTTCAAATTTGATGCCAAGTTTGTTGTTGGGTGTTTAGATGGTCCTTCATATGCCTCTCTTGGTAATCTCTGCAAGGGTTATGCCCAAATTTCCATGCACTATTTTACTGTCATAAAATCGATCTTAGGGTTGCAATATGTGCAAAGATTCCTTCATAACCCATCCGTCCATCTGTTATATCTTAAAGAAAAGATAAGCATATATCTAAATGCATACTTGTGGACAATTGATCACTATCTAGACTATCTCTGCTACCAGTATCCAACATTGATCCTTCTATTTGATTGTTTTTATTGAACAAACTTTCCAATCCAAAGTCATGAAACTGGTCTTCTGAATGGTATGAAGCTTTGGCTTTGAATTTATTTGAATTTGTTTATGCTTCCACATTCCTTATCAGATGACTTCTCTCATCCAAAAGAGTATTGTAATCTTGAATTTCCATCTTCACACGGAAATGTCCCAGTCTCATATTTTCTATAAAAGAGGTGTACATGTTTCTCAAAACAATTAATCTCCCTAACATCTTAATCTAGCTCATCACACCCTTTCTCATAACAAACAATTTCTTCTTTCCTTTTTTTTCTTGCTTTTCCATCCTTCTCCACACTTTTGTTGGTTTTTTCTTTTGTTTTGCAAAGGTATCCCTGTCTTTTTTGAAATATTGTGCAATATCATTTCTACAAAACTTTGTTGTATGCCCATAATTGTTGCATTTGTAACACTCAACATTGTAACCAATCAAGGGCGCAAAATGATCATGATTTCTATTTGACGAGTGTCGTAGTCAATACCTGTCTCATCAAACAATGATCTTTGATTGTTTAGAATGTTGTCTAGGATAATTTAGCACTTCTCAAACTTTAAGCTTTTGTCCAATTGAGCAGTCATTTTTTCAATTTCGTTATTTAAGGTAACACTTTCACATTGCAACCTTGCACAATCTTCTTCCTTGTGTTTTCGGTTGGCCTCTCACTTCTTCTTCAATTATTTTATTCTCTTCTAATTGAGTTTTTAAACTAACAATTATTCTCTCCTTTTCTTCAAGGCTATGTGATAGTTTCTCACTTATCAACAACTTCTCTCTTCTAAGCTTATTGATTTCATCTAGAGCACAAATAATTTCTCCTTCAAGATCAACTTTCTCATATGTTTCATAATTTCCTTCATTTTCTGGAGCTGACCTTTCATTTTGATCATATTCATATTCTCGATCAATAGGATCTGTTCCATGGTTATGGAGAGAGATTCTTCTTTATCATCCATCAATTTCCTTTCATATGGACAGTCAATAAGAAAATGTCATATTCTACGACAATTAAATTATTTTAAGAGCAGCTTACTTTTGTATTTACCAAGTCCTCCTTTTAGCTTTCTCACGGATTGTACTTATTCCGTCTCTAATTCACAAATGGTACAATCACCAGATCTCTCTTCACAAATGTTTTGTAGCTTGTCCCATATCTATTTAGATGATGTACACTTCTTCACCTTGTCAATCACATAATCTGGTAGGGAACTCAAAGTGGCATCCATTGCTTTTGTTTTGTTTTCCCTTTAATCCTTTCTAGTTGTACCTATTGAAAGAGTGGTTGGGATTGTATAACTTGTCATGACTAAATACCAGATATCAAACCCAAGAACCATCAAATTTATCTTCATTCTCGCATGCCATGTTGTATGTTTTGTTCCACCGAACAAAGGAGCTCTGTCCGAGTAGAGACCAACTTCTTTAAAATTCATTTGTGTTCGAGATATGNAGGGGATCTATCCATGTTGAAACCAAATTCCTCATAAGCCATATGTGCTCAATATATTCCTTCTAGTGGTTAAACTATTTTTGAAGGAACCTACTCTGATACCAATTGTTGGAATACTAAGTGATACTGAGAGGGGGGGTGAATCAATATTACACTATTTTTTCACTTTTCTTTTTTATTTATTAAAATGTAGAAGTAACATTAGTATACAATACACAAAGTGATAAAATATTTGTCTTTTATCGTTCATCAATATACATATTACAAATATTTGCAAGCTTTGAGTTGCAAGAGACACTAATTCCTGAAGTTCACAAGCACGAACCTGTAGGAAACACCAATCCCTTGAGATTCACAAACACCGACATGTGGGAGACACTAATCCCCTGTATTTTAATTTATGAGTTATTCTCTACTTCTAGATTTGTTGTCTTCTTAGTTCTTCTTGTGCTTATTCTTTGCATATACTTGCTCTTTGTCTATGTTAATTATTTGTTTATGCAGTCTTCATTTAAGCCTTTGTCCTCAACCTTATCTTCTCCATTCCAGATGTACCTACATGCTGCAATATACATCAATCTTATGTTGTCCATATGTGTTGTATTCTGCTCAAGGTTTGTTTTAGACAAACACCATAAATTGAGTCATCACTCGAACAATCTTATCATCAAATCCGTTGGGTAGATTGCTTGGCTCCTTTTCTGTAAAACCCATAAATTTGTTTTCTATATTCTTAAATTTGTTGCTTGTAATCACCAAAACTTAGAGCTTCTTACTCATTGTTGCAATTAGTTCGTGACCTGTAATAGCCATAAATTCACTGCTTAAATTTGTTGCCTACGATACTCTTGACTTTGTTTCCTGCAATGGTTACACAAATACCCAGAGCTTCTTCACAACTTGTTTGTACTCAAAGATTCATTAGTTCATGACTAATTTGTAGCTTCTTCATAAGCCCTAGTTCATCTTGAAACTTGTGCCATTCTCAACCCTTGAACAGAGATAGAATTCACATTAATCAACCCTTAAATATAACCTCAAAACATAGATAACGTGGCACCTTGAATCAATGCAAAATTACTTCATGGGTCCTCTCGTGATCTCCCTGAAAGGTTCACCATACTTTCCCTTAAACAATCCTCACACATAAATACACTATATCATTAACAAGTCCTTGGATCAACACTTAAATTCTCAATACCTAGGACTATAATCTCAGTGAACTTTATAGCTCCATCTAAACATTTGCTTAGAGAAATAGACCTGAAGCATCAAGACCTCAAACCTCAATTTATTGATTCATATATATGTTATCATTGGACTTTATTCTTTATCCTATATCACCGAAAGATGGTCTTATTATGAAAAATTGTAGTACCCATAAATTCATTGCCTCATAGCTCAATATAATTAGACTCCACACCATCTACCATATGCGTTAAGCTAACTTACATTTATATGGTTCATCTTTGCTTTTTGTAGCTGTCATGTTTGGTGTGGGGATTTTGGATTGGTTGGGACGACTTGTTCATGTTTTGCATGGGGATTTGCTTTGGGAGGGTTGACATACGAACAATATTTCCAATTACGTGGCCTTCTCTTTTGATGACGAATATTGCAAAATTGATAATCTTCATGCCCCGTTCATAGGTTACTCTAAACACACATGCAAAATCACATTTTCAAATTTGAGTTACAAATGTATATATAAATTTGTGTGGACCCATCATGAAATGATGTGGCAGGACACGAGTGATGTGGTCATGGTACATTCGCTCTCTTGTTGCTCAAAACGTTGTTTAAAATCATTTAAAAAAATGTTAACTAACATGTTGTTATGAGAATTTAAAGTTCTTGTAGTTTGAGATGCTTTTGATGGTTGTAGAGAAATGAATGAAGATTTTACACCTGGAGCGTGGTCTTGATGTGATGTGATAGCTTACCTTCTTCTTCGGATGAGAAGTCCCCTATTCGAGGTCAACTCTATTTCTAGATTAACTGCATTGGTCACAAGAAAACTAGATGCGTCCTTCACTCAGAGTTCTTTCTTGAGCAGTAACACTTTGCAAATTTTCCTTTCTCAATGTTATCTCAATGGTAATAGTAGCTGTAGAACCAAGGCATGTAAACAAATATGGTTTCAACCACCTTGAAGGACTTTGACATCAATGCAACCACATTTCAACATCATGCAACTCACATTCCTCCAATTTATTCACAAAAATAATATGATAAAGGATCAACTTGTGAAAACTCCCCCATATTTATGGGTTACCTATATAATAGTTTAGATATCCTCCCACTATCGTAGAATAATGACCAATGAAACACATATTAAAAAAATTTCCCCAGAAAGAGACTCTATCAGTATATGGCCCATACAAGTTCAAGATTGTAATCTCCTTCCCCAACTCCAAGGATCAAAGACACAGTACCAACATTGAATCAAATAAATAAGAGTTAACACATTTTAATGTCCTATTCCTCCAACCATAAATCACCCCCCTAGGATTTCCTTTTGAATAAGAATAAATGAATTCCTATCCATTAAATAACTTGAGTAACAAAGAACAAATTATATGCCCTACACCCATTGATTCTTGTGAAAGCACAACTTCGGGATTATGGGTATCCATTAGTCTTTTAAGTGATAGTTTTATCCTAAGGTTTCTCAATCCCCTACCATTGAAAGACATCCACAACAACATAAACACACCCTTGGGTTTTGACTTGCTCTAAGTACCCTAACAATAGGAAATTGTCTACTAGACCAAATCTACAAACTTTCTTTTTCCTACGCCATAAACAATATGAGATATTATGTTGCTTCCACATCCCTTGTGGCCTTTGACCTCGATCACAACTAATCCACTTACTAGGCACAAACCCCCCCATTTCCTCATTTGAACAAAACAATAGTATGAACCCCTCCACCCTCACCCCCAGTATATCCTCAAACAACACATGTTTTATCCCATGGACAAATTTGCATTCCTTAATTACTGGAGAAGAAACATTATTAGGAGCTAGTTCAAGAGAGACATAACTTCTTAACAACCTTGCATTTAGAAATAGGCTTTGTCACATCTAGGATTATGACAGAATCCCCTCTAACTACTTGTGCACATTCTTCCATGGCATATGAAGAATAATGTTTAGCCATGTCACTTCCATCGATAATTTCAAGAACACAATTAGAAATTGGCACCTTTGCATATAGATCTTCGATATTACCATTGCCATCATCGATGGTAATATCAATCCTACCATCCACCCTAGATTTAGGCTTCTCCTTCCTCCATTTTTTTTCATCAAATGGAAATTGACATTCTTGAACGAAATGAACATATATATGGCATCCAACACACTTAAAGGCACCACAATGTAGTCAAAATTTTGAGTAAATGAAAAATTAGTTTTTTTGTAAGACCATCTTCGATGTCAAACCCTCTCTCATATCAAATTCCAAGAAGGATGCACGCCTCAAGTAAGACACCATGTTCCATAAAACTCACGATGGCCTCCATAGTAGCCCCAAGGTAATTCCCTATCTCCTTAAATACCTCATATTATCAAAATCCAACCAAAAGGCTCGAGAGTTTTACCCACACCGGGGTTATGGTCATTTTCTCTGTCGTGGGATCAAAAAGGGGTGAACAAAGCTTGAGAAACAATATTGTTCATCCCCATTTCCAACATCTTTATAAGAATTTATTCACATTGTCCTCGCTACTAAATTTGAAGCCCATTTTCTCATGTACCGCAATAAAAAAATTTAGAGTGTAACCTATAACAATATCCCATAACTCTTTCATCCACTGCTTTTAGTTTGACTTGCCTACCCTTTGACCCTAAAAAAATCCAATCAGGGCCTTTGTTGCAAGGTTAACCGCTTTGTTTATTTTGATATGATCACCAAGCTCTAGTTTTGTTAGAGAGGGTTTTTTTCGAATGCACTTCTTCCTAGCTTTTCCTTTGGCGAAATTATCCCAACTCATATATGTGGTGGTGTTAACACCATCACTTATATTTATAGCCCGATTATGAGGGATCTAGATTTCATATATCCTTGGTCTTAGTATTCCTCCATTTGATCGTTAATTCTTATCAAATGGTCCAAAGCCACATAGTTTACCTCTTGCTATGGTGATTAAGGGAATGTTAGCCCTATGTTAACACACATTCATGGTATCTACGTACTAAGGATAACTATAAATAGTCACCACCATAGCCACACATCCATTTTGGTTAAGACCCATATTATAATCCACCAAAACCAAATTATGAGAATAAGCAAATCCATTGTCAATTCGTACCACCTCTAGCCTAACAAACCCCAATTCTGGAACAATATAAACACCAACCATACATGAGGAGATCCATTATCTAGGGATACTCATGATAAATAGAAAGAAAGGAATTGTAACAGACATTGATGATTGCCTATGAATATGTGCTTTTATTACATCTTTCCATCTCACATGCCTTGACAAGACCCCCTCCAATGAAATGCTTGTGGTTCCTTTCAATACCTAACAATATCCATAAATCGGGTAAACCTTTCTACATACCAATAGATTCGTCTCAAAGCTACCCACTTTAGCTTTGCTCACTACAGTCTCCACGACATTGTATAATGTCCCTAAGGGTTTGAACGCTTTATCTCCCAAGGATCCAATGGAATGACTCCCACATGATATCAGAGTGGTCCAAATATGAAGGCCTTCATATGGATCAAGAGCATAATCCACCTGATCTTGTTCCAAAGCTCATTACATCTAACATTTCATCATAATACCCCAAACCACCCAATAAAAAGCAGAGTAATTTTATTCAAGGCATGAAATAAGATTACAATTTTCATGTAGCCTGGCATTGTCTGAACCAAAACCAAGCATTTGTCGGTTTCTAGATTATATATAGAAACCTGCATTCCAGTATAAAATAGATAGAAAATTTTCCATGCATATGATACAAAGCATCCATATGAATACTCTAACTATCCACCTTGAATCTTAAGGGACTTATACAATCCACATTATACATCAACAAAAAGGGGAAACACAGTCCAAGAACTACCCTCTACATGGCCAAGAAGACATATGAAAGAAACTTGAGAGAAGTAGCATTTAAAACTCAAACAACAAAGATAGAAAAGGACCAGTCAAAATCTTTATATGGAAAGAGATGACACTCCTTCCTTTCATTCTTGTAATCCCCATAATCCCTCTATGGCATTCTAACCTTCCTTCAACCATGTATCTGCCTCTTTATTCAATTCACTCAACTTGTGCATGAAGGAAATACAAGATAAAGTACTAGCTATCACTCTAAGCTAATATCACAAGGGCCTGAGATGTATATTTAAATTTTGNTTGATACTCATTTATTCCCATGTATCATAGAATTTTTTTATTATTTTTTAGGCTTTCCTAATATGAAAATAAAAAGAAATCAAATATTCCAAAAAGACGGATAGGAAAAAGTTGTTTTTAATTTCTATATGGCTGCAAGTTGCGTCGCTTTTGAACACAACACATTGTTGAGTCTTATCTCCGCAATTGGGTGTGTAGTATGACCTTAGAATATGATATTGTATATGTAGTTAGTCCACTGATTGGTTAGTCTTCCAATCCCTATGGAGTTGTCTTTGATGTCTCCCACATCATCGACTTATCTTTACAGTTTTTTTTGAGTTTATGTTGCCTCAATAAATTTTTTGTCGTGATGTTGTGCAAAGGAAGTTTTAACTTGTGTAGGACATCCTCAGAACTTTCTTGACTTTCTTGTGTCGGCCTTCCCATGTTAGGTATGTATCACTAGTTGATCCACTATATATTTGGCCTCGCTCCATAGTCTTGTGTTGGATGATGAGGGATTCATTAATACTCTCCTTCCAACGGATTACTTCCCATCGACTTCAACACATGTATTCTAGGACAGTGATCTAGAGTTTATTAGTACCTTGGAACTTGCATTCCTCAGTGGAAATTCTCCTATCTTTGGACAGTGGGAATACATCAATGAGTCCCATGATCATTTGAGTCTGTAAGTGTTCGACCTCAACTCCTTTACTCACACTTCTTAGATTGTACTAGGTACCTAGTCACTCATTATCATTATCGGTGATTTGGATCACGTGTTTTAATGGTTTTCATCATTGACTAGTAATCACATGATGTCTTAGTACGTTCGAATTTAAAACATGTATTCACGTAGTTTTGACTTGTGCCTTTGGTAGTAGATTGGAAAACCCCAAGTTCATTTTATGGTACTCTTTTGAGTTTTGTTACAAACCGGGTTGCGTTGGATTTCCATTTCTTATATTTTGGCACTAATACCAATGAAGATTGAACTGTTTAGTTCAGCATATATACAGATATATTCATTCGAATATGAGACATAGATCCACCTTGTATTTTGTGGCTATGATATGTTCATTGTGTACTGGATTCACAGTCATACTAGTATTGTTTCCGAGCATGGTCATGCCATCCTTAGGAAAATAGTTTTCACTTGGTCGATGTTGGATAACCACATATAGCTAATGACTAGGTAATTCCTTCCAGGTTACTCCAAGCACTTATTATGGAAATTTTATAATGTATTTTGGCCATCGTATACCGTTTGATCTCATACATTAGGGAGCATCTGTTATAGCATCTTCTGCCACAGTTTATCCCAAGATGTTACTATGGTTGATCTTACCCTTGTTCCTAGTTGCAGACTCTCCTTTTCCTTCTACAGTTGTGGACATTTGTTTGTTCCTAAGAAATCCATTTAAAACATACTATTTATCAATAGATACATGAGTGACCTGTGTCTCACCTGTGTATACGCATGTGACCAGTTGTCTCACTCATGTATGTGTCCGCAAGAGGGTAAAAATAAAAAAAATAAAAAGATTAAGTTACTTTCACGGATTATTTTTTGGTTTTAATCCATTCCAAAACTCCCAAATCCCATGAATAACTTCCAGTAACTCCCTAACTTCTCTCTTCAAAGATATAAAAGAACATAGGTGAAATTTTTTTGAGGTTACACTCTAATATACAAAGAGAGAAGGATACAACCACCTTGTCCAAGTTCTTGGTGAGTTTGTCCATGAGAAGAACCTTTTCTCATATTTGCACATCCCCCTTTTCCTCAAGTCCACAACTCCCTTGACCCTTTATATGGAACCCTAGTTTCCATTCTTTCCACCACAAACCCTATTGTGCTAGAGTTTTTCCTTCAAAATATCTTGAGCATATTATGTGTGAGAAAACTTTGAGGCAAGTTTAGAGTACTGTAATAGCTTGGGAGGAAGAACCTAGGACTCGGATTAAGAACGGAAACCACATTATCAGGTTTATCTGTTTCATGTACTTTTTTCCATTTTTAATATATATGAATGAACTCTTTCCTGTCCAATTCTTGATGTTATTTGCATGTTAATGGTTGTAAATGATTATTTGTATTGATTTAGGAATATTTAATTACGCAATTGTTCTTATATGATTTGTTGGTTATTATTGTTTCTTTCACTTCTTGTTGTTTACATTTCAGGGTTTGCAGCAAAGATATTAATCTAAGGAGAAAAGCTCAAGACCATAGGAATCATCTTCAAACGTTGGAAACCAGGTATGTTTATTTAACCTTGTGTATGCCAATTGTTTGATTAAAGAATTTCTTGATTGTTTAAAGAATTTAGTTCATTTGTATTTGTGCTTTGCAATAGTTGAACCCAAACAATTATTGGGGAAATTTTCCCATCACAGCTAGGAGCTATCATATTCTTACTTCTACTTCATCTATTGGAGATCCTTATTATGACGTGTGGCTAGGAGATTATGACATCGCCGAGAGAGCAACAAAACCTCCCTTTACATCTAAAGGGGCCCATTCTTTTGCATCATATTGAGGCGATTCTTCCCTTTTGTAACATATCCTTTTTAATATAAAAGAAAAGCATTCTTTGATTCCTTATATAATGGTGTTGCATGTGTCATTTCTATTAAAGAATGCTTCCATGTTGTTAGTGTAGATATTCTCCCTTTTACTTATTTTATTGTTATGTTTTTCTTGTTTTTCCTTTTACTTTGAATCTCTACTAAGGTTTCACAACTCTTTAGAAGGTGCTCTTTAGCATGAGTGTGTACCAAATTACACACAACAATTCCCATAAGAGAGTCATCTCCCCATTTCAAATTTCCCAGAAAGCATGTTGTTGAACTAGGGATCTATCTTGCTAGGTTGCATTCCATACGAGAGATCCCAGACAAGTTCCTTGAAGGAAAATTAGGTCCTAATGATTTGTATTAGGAGTGTGGTTTCTCTTCCAAATATAATCCCAGAGAGAAAAAGGATTTGTGAGCCATATCCACCATTTTTTTGCAATTTGAGCTTTGTTTTCAATGTCTGTATACTAAGTACCTAGACCCCCTTGCCATTTAATCCTACATACCTTGTTCCAGGCCACCGAATCCCATTTACAACATTTACCCTTGGATCTGCCCCATAGAAAAGTACGTTGAAGGTTTCAGATTTCATTGAGAAATATTTAGGGGCAACAAAAATGGACAAGAGATAATAACTCATACTCTAAAGAACATATTTCAAGAGAGCTAGACATCCTTCCATTTTTAGGGATCTGAAATTCTAGCTAGAAAGGTGCTTCTCCATCTTGGCTAAGATATTTATCTAGGAAGGATTACAAATAGAATATTTGATTAGAGAATCTCCCAAATATTTGGAAGGGAGGGAGCTACGATGGAAAATGAGTAGTCTTGATATTCTAGCTTGAATGGCTAGGGGAGTGTTGAAGAATAAAATTTATGATTTGTCATGATTGAGAGAAATCCCAAAGGAATAAAGACAAGTTTGAAGATTAAATTTAATTTCTTGGGATTCCCAAAGAGTAGAGGAGGCTTACAATATGGTGTTTTCAACAAACTAGAGATGGCAGGCATCCAGATCATCATCAACGGGATGAAGACTAGTGAGGAGTCCTTCCTAAACAACAATCTTTAGAGACTGACTAAGACATTTGACCATGAGGATGAAGAGGAATGGGGAAAGGGGGTCTCCTTGCTTGATACCTCTGGAAGGGGAAAACATAGCAAAAGGAGAGCCATTTACTAGGATAGAAAATAATGTTGAAGAGGTGTGATCCATGATCCAACGTATCAAGAGAGGAGAGAATCCAAAGGCTAGAATGGAGCATTCGATGAAGTGTGAAGATATTTTATTGAAGGCTTTGGTGAGAGCCAACTTGATGGTATACTTTATTTCTTAGAGATATTGAGAGTGAATAGTTTCATGAGCCAAGATGATGCCATTTAATTTTTTTTTACCTTCCACATAGCTTGATTGCACTTCTGAAATCAGATGGGGAAGAATTGTTTTGATCATGTTTACAATAATTTTAGTAATAATTTTGAAGATAACATTCCAAAGAGAAATCAGATGAAATTTACCCGAGTGAGAAGAATTTTATTCTTTGGGAATAAGCATGAGGAAGGTAGAAATGGAGGTAGGCAGGACATTTAAAGGAGATATGGATTCTTCTATTGCCTTCCAAACATCTTGTTACACGATCCGCTAGCAGTGATGGCATAAATCTTTTGTTAATCCATCATGGCTAATGGATTTTCCTACCAACATTTCCATGATTGTCACTTCCACTTATTAAAGAGGTATTTTACTAAGAAGGATTTCATTTTTCTCCCATGTGACCAGTGAGGGGATGTTCTACATAATTTTGTTCATAGCTGCTTCTTTGTTAATGTTTTCTTTAGCTAGAAGACTATGATAACAAGATATTAATTCCTCCTCAATGTCCTCATGATTAAAGAGCTTCTAAACCTGATCCATTTGAAGGAAATTATGTTTTGATAAGGGTGTTGGATGATCAAATCATGGAAAAATTTAGAGTTCTTTTCACCATCCTTGAGCCATTTAATGCGGGATATTTGTCACCAAAGAGTCTCATCCTGTGCCATTCTTTGATTAATGTTATTTTGAATTTTTATTTCTTTTTGTAGGAGGTCATCCGAATACCCATTTTCAATCGCTATGTGTTGAAGCACATTCATGTCTTCCTCTAATTTATTTCTGGCCTCAAAGATGTTTCCAAAAAACTCTTCATTCCACTTTTTGAGCTTTCCTTTGAAGACTTGAGACATTGCTGTAGTTGATAGATTTTGGATCCATGGTGCTATAGGTATTCCTCCCACCAATAGGATATAGAGTCCATAAATTCTAGATGGTCCAGCCATAACTTCTCGAATCTCAATGGTTTTTTATGAGGATTGTCTACAAGATCGATTTCAAGGCTAATTGTCAAGTGATTTTATCGATCCCCAGGTAGGATATTTGATTCAATGGATATTCCAAGGCTGATAAGAGGAGAGGATACTAAGGATATATCTCATCCTGATCTTCATATTCTATCTCGAGTCCTCAACCTAATCCTCTTCCCACATAGTACTGTCTTTAGTTGGATCAATTTTCCATCTTTTGAAAGGATCTGAAAAATGAGGCTTCTTAATAGAGTTTGAACCTTCTCAATCTGGAGATTCCTTCTCATCAGAGGTCATTTATGTGTCTTCCAAGACATCAAAACAATTTGAGTGCACAATAGGCTGAGAAGGAGTGGATGGGATTGGATTTTAGGGGCCTTTTTGTAAATTGTTAACTATGGAAAATTCCTCAGCATTTACCTTCGAGGTGGGGGGAAAACTACTGGGTGATTTTAACTAAGGGACAACCCTGATACAGATTACCATGCTCGTGACACTTTTGATATCTAAATGGGACATGTTCATAGTCTGGGGCTTGAATCCATTCACTATCTTGGAAATTGAGATAGATGTAGTCAGGGAGAGAGTATAATCTTATCCAAATAGGGACTTCATGCACGAGAGAGTATAATCTTACCCAAATATGGACTTCTAAGAAATATTATTGCTCTGGGATAAAGTTGTCTTTCTAGTATCACATGCATAACCTTGCGTTGTTGAAGAAATATGGACTCTGATCCACCACACACTCACGATCCTTAAGATTGGATAAAATGGCCATGAAAAATCCTTTGGATTAGCTTGAGATTTGTCTCTCCTTTCGATCTCCATTTATTTGATATCCAACCCATTAACGCCTTCTCATTTGGCCAAAATCATAGAAATTTACAGATTACAACATGGTCTTACATATGTTGTCGATAAGCACTTAGCTTGTTTGAGGTCACTTCTAGGCATGAGATCGAATCCACCTTTGAGAAATAGCCCCTTGACGATGGCTTGGACAACTACTTGGAAGAGCTACGGATCTGTGCCGCTTCAACCTCCAATACTAGATTTGTGTGCAATTCTTTAGCTACCTTTGGTTGATCTTTCCCCTCCAAAGGAGGATTTTTGCGCGATTTGAAAGACATTTTTTTGCAAAAGAAGGATGCAATACAACCACATGACAATAGGAGGGAACCCCACCCCTTCTTGGCGGAAACGCCGTGAGCAAATTCAAAGAGAGTACATAGGCTTGCAAAGCAGAAGAGGAAAAACCTTAGTTGAGTGTAAAAAATACCTTTATAAATTAAAGGACATAGGGGTGGGCTTTGATCCACTTATGTGTGCATGGGTAATGAGATCATTTAATAATCGTTCAAAGTGCAACGACATGTTTGACCACTACTCCTTGCTCTTCAACAATGCATCCAACCGCTTTAGCTTTAAAGTGAAGGAATTGGGGTGAGATTTGATCCACTTATTCATGCATAGGTCACAAGCATATGTATGTATGCATGCAACTTTTATTATATTTTTTAAAAATAAACATGAAATGGGGAAGTTAGGTTTTCTCAAGTTTAGAAGTTAGGGTTAGGAAATCCAAGAATATGAAGATTATGGGGCCATAAAAAAAGAGATTTTGGATTTTTGTAAAGAGCCCTTGAAATGGATATTCTCTTGACCCTCTCTTCCTTGGTAAACATGAATTGTGAAGTGATTGTTGGGGTGAGGGGTTCATGGACAAAACATTAAGAGTTTGTACCCAACACTCCACTTGTGTGCAAAGGATCTCAAACTAAGTCCAAGTATTATGTTGATACTAATGTTAGATCAAGGGAAGTAACATTCAAGGCTGGAATAAACACACCATATGGCAAGAATTTAGAGAATATTATAGATAAATCTTCCTTGGGGAAAGTTATGCATGGATCATCTACTCTATTTGACCTTGGTAAGACTAGATTTGTGAATGGTTTAGGATTGTTGGAGGAAACTCAGTTTTATGAAAATCCAATTTTTACCTAATTTGGATTTTCATAGTAGGAGAGGAGAGTTTAAGAGGATTTTAGTTAAGCGAGGAATAAAAATATTGTAAGAAGAAGGTTCCTTCTATGCCATCTGGTCAAGATTATGGGGTGGTGGATGGAAATAAGTGATATAGGTTGCACTCATCTTAGGAAAAATAAGTAAAAGGTGCATGAAGATAAATAGGCAACATGTTAGGTTAGTCTTGGGAGACGACATTAAAATGCATTAAGCTATGGAACTGGAAAACCAAGCTTTGATTAGTCATTTTTATGGTTTTCAACTACCAAACAAGTCACTTAGGCTTGGATGGAAACCAATGGATTTCGATGTCAGGTTACCTCCCAATTTATGTTGATTTGAGGATGTCTCGCATTTATTTTTTCAGTTTGAGGTGGTTGCTTCAAATATAGTGTACTCTCTCTAACAATAGGCCTACTCACCACCTTCTTTCAAGAAGTAGAATCATTGTTTCAACTTGGGATTGGAAAAAACATCTCTTCAACTAGTGTGGGTAAATCTACCGGGCTCACCACTAGATTTTTGGTTGATGGACATATTTAGGGGAATAGTTAATAGCCTCAATTCCTTTCTAAATGATTACAATCATTTCCAACATTCAAATTACTGTACTATAGCTCATATTCTAGTGGTGGTGGATTTGTGAGAAGGTTTGGTGAAGAAGTATTTTCTTGAGAAAGATGAGCTTCACCATCAATAATTCCTAGATTATGTGGGTATATCATTTAGGTGTGTGATATGCCATGTGCATGGACAATTAATCTCTAATTGTGCTCTTCAGTTTCTCAATAAGGTATGGGTCAAGAAGGACATTGGATATCCTCTTTGTTGCCGTCGGGTTAGCACACCTAGTTAACGCAACATAAATCTATG
>NWUY0300018477.1:0-13359 GCA_004151065.3 Larix sibirica | reverse complement strand
GCACATCAAGCAGTTTCAGAAGCTAAGTCTTAGAGTGAAGAACATTCCAAAGGATAATTTGTTATATATTTATATCAGAACTATGAAGAAGAGAATTCAACATGTGGTACATCTATTTGAACCTAAATCATTGGAGAATTATTTTAGTTTGTTAAGAAAAGTTGAAAGTATAAATATGGCTACTATAAGGGCTACTAGCAACACCTATAAAGAAGGAAATGTTTCCTCCTCCAGCCTCAACAAGCTTACAAGGTTGACACCTCAACAAGTAGAGGAAAAAAGAGCAAAGGGAATGTGTTTCAATTCTGACAAAAAGTACAATATAGGGCATCAATCCAGTGAGAAGAAGTGATTCTACATATATTTTGAAGAAGAATATCATCCAGAACTGGAACGGCCTCAAGAGGTAGATCAAAAATATATTAATCCAACCATATATTGTAATCCATTGGTTGGGATTTGCACTCCTCAAAATCTGAAGGTAGAAGGATATATCAAAAATATAAAGGTAATTAAATGTTGACTTATTCTAGTAGTACCCATAACTTCATTAATTGGAAATTAGCCAAAACACTCAATTTCTTTGTATATCCAACACCAAGATTTCAAGTAATGATTATAGATGGAGGTAGCATAAATGTTTCAAGGAAATTCCATAGGATTAATATTAATATGGTGGAGTATTTACTGGATAGTCCAATGATTGCAATCCAAATGGGTGGTGTTGATGTTGTATTAGGGGTCCAATTGCTACAATCATTGGGAATAGTTACTCTTAATTTTTAGAAACTTTTCATGAGATTCTCTTCAAAGGGAAAGGAAATTGAACTTAGAGGTATGGAAAAACCCTCTAAAGTGATTATCTCTAACAACATGGAAAAATTGTTACAAAAGGGATGATAGGGAGTGATACAACCTAGCATGCATAGGGTGCTCACTATATTGAAGGGTTCATCCATCCAAGGACCTTCCAATTCCCCATGCACATCAAGAATCCTTCTACCTAGTTATATTTCCTTTGCTACTCATTTTTTATGGTCAAAGAGAGGTTGTTTGCAAAATTTTGGCATACATTACATGCGTAAAAGTGCTATCCCAAGTGAGTCACTCATGTTATGACACTTTTGGAGTGTTTTTTTACCTAGTTGAACCTAGATCTTAGCGATTAGATTTCAGCATGGTTTTTTCACTCATACCTTCAAACCAAAGTGTGGTATAAGATAGGTTCCTTAGGTTGGTGTCTAAGTCCTTATGGTCTGGTGTAAAAATTATTCAGTCACCACTGTACTAGGATCATCCATGACCTATTAGGTCCCATGGAGGAGAGAAATTAACAAGAAACTATCTAAAAAGGTGCTAACGAGGTAAAAGATAAAAAAAATGAATATTATAGGCACCTCCTATCCTCAAGGGGGGTGCATGAAAATGTATTCCCTCATCCATGTGAGAAATGTGGTGCCCTACCCTCATCCATGAATGTGTTATTTTTCAACATAGGGATCTCCTCCAAAAGTTGGTGCCCTCATCAGTTAGCTCCTAGTTGTGGCATGAGATCTCAATGTTTGCATGTCGATCTCCACCAAAAGAGGACCCCATTCCCTAATTGTGGGATCCTACTCTAGAGGTGATACACTATCTCCTCAATTGCATCTTTAAAGGGAATAATTCTCTTTCATATGCATGCAGCTCTCTTGATTTGATTGGGATATCATCCTATATGTGGCCTAATCAATCATACATCACTCACCTATGGATTCAGTCCTCCTCCATGTGGCACACTAGGGTTTTGGAGCTCTCAATTAGGTTTTTGGTAAGAACCTCCATGTGTCACCCTCTCCTTTGTACATCCATGATCCAAAGGAGGGAGATTTATCTCCTTCTTCTCTTATTTAAAGAGGCCTGCTATCCTCTTATTGTGGTTGGTTTTTGCTAGAGTTTTGTGCTTAAGATTTCGACATTTCTGATTGTGGAATAAAACTAAGAAGTCTGAATTTGTAGGTCAAAGAGGTGTGGTGCAATATTTGTTTGGATGCCAATGTCTTATTTTTATATGTGAGTAAACTATTTCAGTTTATATACATGCTTTTATTTGTTTCCTTAGGAATTTGAATGGGTATTATCACCAAGTAGGAGAAGTTTCATTTATATTTCTATTTCCTTTAATAAATGTTGTAGATTTCTTGAGAGGATTTAGTTCTAGATATTCTTTAGTTGCATAGGTATTTTTTGTAACACTCTCTTGTAGGATACACCTAGAAGTACTAAGGATGAATATTTTATCTTCTATTTAGTATGTAAGCCAATTCGCAGGTATTCATCCACCAAGAAGTGGGAGGTAATCCTCAAACAACTCCCTTATGATTGGTGCCTTCAATGGACTATTACCTCAGCATACTACCTTGGATCAACATTGCCAACTTGAAGGAATTCCAATCTCCATTTTGAACCTTCTATAAAGTTAAATATTAATTGGTTACAATATTTAGATATAGTTTGTTCATTAAAAGTCATATTTTTTCAAGTAGATCCATTAAAATATTAGTTTCTAAGTATAGATTTAAGAAGATATATTACTAGCACTTAGCACTAGTATTTTAATCAAAGTTAGAAAATTCTTCATTTTGAATATTTGAGTAATATAACTTGTTTTCTTGTTTCCAAAAAACATGTAAATTCATTTGCAAACTCCATCTACATCTTTCTTTTCATTAGCAATTAACCTCCTTAACCATCAGTTTCGGTGGCTAGGTTTTTAGGGCAAGACAAGAGACCTCATTGAATGACATGTTGAAGTTAGTTGGAAGCCTCGAATAAACAATTTCTTCACATTCCTAAATTTGTTTTCTTTTTGTATTTTAGCAGCCTCGAAGGGCTAGCCAATTTCTAGAAAACCCAAGGCTCATATGGCACCCTTTTAGTGGTCATCTTGATCATTTCCTTCTACTAATTGTAACATGAATGGCTCATAATTTGTAAATGATCATCAGGATATTCTAAGGTTACTTTTGAATAGTTGTAATAGCAATGGACTAGTGGCCTAATCCACCATCTGTTTTATTCCCCCCACCCCCACTCCATCTCATTTTCGTGTGTGCTTTTAATTTTTTTGGCTTTTCTCTTTTCTAGCATAGTTTACGTTATCCAGAAACTTGCTTTGAGTAGTACTTATGTCACATTTAATTTTAGTTTGAAATTAATCTTATTTGCATGCATTTACATGTCACATATTATTCATGCGTGATGCAATAAATCCAATTTATCCAACCAAGGAAAACATCTAAAAACATTCTAATTAAATTCAAATTTGTTAAAACTCAAAAATTAATCCTCACTAAAGATGCACTCTGATGTCTATAAACTTCTGTAATTGTCATTTGTGGGAAAACTCCACAGTTGAGGGACTCTACTAGGTAGTGACCATGGGGAGATGTCAAACTATGCCCTCAATTGGTATCAATGTTGGACATTCACCTGCGACTCGTATATAGCCCCCCATCTATTTGGTACCATAGTAAACATCTTTCCTGGAATCATTTCGGCATACCTCACGTATATCAAAAGCTCCACTCTCGCCCTAATAATCAAGAAGTAAATAAATTTAACAATTCACTTCACTTTCACAATGTATTAATTAGTTATGTTTGCTTTTTTGTTCATTAACTAATCTATTAGAATAACTTGCACATACTTCCTTTCCTATACCTGTTTCCTTTTTTCCTAATGGTAAAGTACTAGTCTATATTTTCATTCATGCTAAAGCTTTGAAATACTTGCTACGTTATTTTGTTAGATTGTTTTCCTAGATTATTTTATTAAATCCTAACGCACCTTTTCCAAGGTGACCATCCTTATATTTTTATAGGATCTACCTCCTTTGGATTTTGTTAAGGGGTTGGCCTAAATAGAAGGAGATGAGTGTTGTGGTGAGAGTGGCACCCAACTTGTAAACTTGCCTACAAGACCACCTTAGTAAGTTAATATTTTCTCACATTCACGTGCAAATCTTAGTGGAAACATCTTGGTACCATTGCTGGGAATAAAATATTTTTATCACTCGGAAGTAACAACCTTGTTTTTCTTCTTTTTTTTTAACATTGTTTCATGAATATTTTAGAGTAGATCTTTAACATTTCCTTCTGGAAACTCCATTAACGTTTTTCAATTTTCTAAACAAGTAATTTAAATAAAAGAAAGTTTGTGAGACATTATTATTGTATATTTTTTTTTCTCACATGGAGACTCCATGAAGGAATGAACCCTTGCTCCTTACAAATTTTGAATATCAATTGTGTGTAGAGATGAGCACATATGACACCTTGAAAATATTTGAAGCTCATGTTTGACAGCTCCATTGTAATGGTTAAGTATGATATATTTTCTTATGAATCCTGGTGTTAAAGATCATGAGCCTTGGGTACAAAATTCTTTTCTGGGATTGACTGTAGATGCATCCTTGGATGCCCAAATGACGGATTTTATTGCAATATATTGTGTGATTTGACTCATGCATATGAAGGGTATGGTGACCCACCTACCATTCACATTATGTCGTTCATCAAAGTTATGACCAATTTCAATATCTTTCATGAAGATGATTTGATGAGGATTTCATTTTGTACTTTTGAGAATGATGCTCAAGATTGGGTTATGGATTTTGGTTTCAAAGAAATCTCTTTAATGGAATATTTCTTCAAGAAATTTATCCATGATTGGGATTTTGAAGACAATTACAGGATTGGGGAGGTTATTAAATATTTTCTTACCCACATTCCTAAAATAAATAGAGCACATCTTGATTCGGAAGTGTTAAGTAAGAGTGAAACGATCATTGACGATATTATGGAATTGCTACCTAGGGTTACATGTAAAAATTCATAAAAATCATCCCTTGCAAAAGATCATGAATAAGTTCATGATGAGGTCTATGAGGTGCATGTTGACAGTTCTCTTTTTTCTCCTCATGGTGATGAGGGTTTTTTAGGATTATCCCCTTTTGATATTTTTGAAACCAAGACTTCGAAGGATGATGATTGTGATCATGAAGAGGATAGGGGTATCCAAGGGTATGCTACTACTGATGAAGAACCCCCTATTTTCTATAAGGATTTGGATGACAATCATTTGATTCACTTAGACAAGCCCAATTTTGACATATCTAGAGAAGGGGGTGTTGATTTTGAAGCCTTTGGACAACCTAAATTGGATGAGGCACATTTAGACTATTCCTATGATCATTTCATGGCACACACAAGTACTGGGATCCTAGTGTCATTATCTAGTTACCATTCTAGGGAAGGGGTCCTTAGTTAACATCCTTATAATCGACACTAGGATCACTAGGATCGTAGTACTAGGATCGCAGTATTCAATTTATAAAGGATCAATAGGACCATATAAGGTTTCTTTGGGAAAATTGTAAGAGAAAGGGATTAGTGTCCTAAGCCACCATTCATTGCATCCCCACTGCCCCTCACTCTTTGTCACTTTCTTGTGTGCTTTTCATTTTTTTGGCTTTTCTATTTTCTAGCATAGTTTATATTTTTCATAAATTTCCTTTTAGTTGTAATTACATCACATTTAATTTCAACTGGAAATTAATCTTATTTTCATGCTTTTACATGTCACATATTATTCACACATCATGTAATAAACCCAATTTATCCAACCAAGGAAAAATACTAAAAATATTTCTAATTAACTTTCAAATTTCTTAAAAATCAAAATTAATCCTCCCTAAAGACATTCTCCAACATATATAAACCTCTGTAGTTTCCATTTGTCCCCAAAATTATGTACTTGAGGAACTCTACTAGGTAGTGACAATGGGGAGTCGTCAAACGACACCCTCAATTGGTATCAATGTTGGAAGTTCACCCACGGCTCCAATCTAGTCCCCTCTCTGTGTGGTACCACACTTGTCATCTTTCCCAGACTCATTTCCACATACCTCACATATATCGGAAAATCCCCTCTCTCGCTAATAATCAATAAGTAAGTCAATTTCATAATTTACTTTGCTTCCACGTTGTAGTAATTAGATACCATTTCTCTTTTTTTTTGGACCTTAACTATTCTATTAGCATAGCTTGCAAGTACTTCATGTTCTATATCTATATTCTTTTTTACCAAGGGTAAAGCACTGGTTTATATTTTCATTCATGCTGAAGCTTTAAATGACTTGCTAAGTTATATTGTTAGATTGTTTTTGTAGCTCATTTTATTAAATCCTAAGTCACCTTTTCCAAGCTGGCCATCCTTAATTTTTTATAGGGTCCCCCTTCATTGGATTTTGTTTAGGAGTTGGCCTAAACAAAAGGAGTTCAGTGTTTTGGTTCTAGTGTTACCCATCTCATCAACTTGCCTCCAAGGATGCTCTTAGTGAGTTGATATTTTTCTCACATTCACATGTATATCTCAGCAGAAACATGGAGGAATTACATAATTGTGGTCACTATATGTTCAAACATATATGCCCTCTATTCTACTGGATCTCCAAGAAGTTATTGACAAAAATTCCAAGGTATTTGAAGAAATTCCTAAGGATATTCCACCTACTATAGATCATGATAATTCTATTAAATTGTAACTAGGAAGTGTGCCACTTAATATTAGACTCTAGATGTACCCATATTCACAAAGACTGAAATTGAAAACACGATTCAAGAAATATTAGATGTATGAATCATTGCAACCAACCAAAGTGATTTCTCTACATCAATGACAATGGTTAATAAAAATGAAGGTTAATGGAATATGTGTCCAGAATAAAGAAATCTCAATAATATGACCATTAAAGATAAGTTTCCTATTCTTGTCGTTCCTAAATTATTACATGAATTATAGGGTGAAATTTACACTTACCAAGTTGGATTTCATTATGGATATCATGAAATTAGAACGAGGAAATATGACATTCTAAAAACAACCTTCGGAACACATTAATCTCATTATGAATTTTGGTGATCGCATTTGGCCTTACCAATGCACCTTCCACATTTCAAATTTGCATGAATTATATTTTTAATCACGTAGAAAATTTATGTTAGTATTTTTTTATGATGTACTAATTTATATAAAATATGTAAAATGAAGAGTTTTCATCCAGTTCGTTCGCTGATACGTTTTGTGCCCTTGCTGATTTGACTTAAGGGAGTAGAAAGCACTGAATTTAGTAAAGCACCTACCTACACATGACGAATCTCTGAGTTAGTCTATGGAATATTTCTAAGAGAATGTAAAACACCTTGAGAGGGTATTAAAACTATTGGAGGGGAACCAATTTTATGGAAATCCTACTAAGTGTTCCTTTGGGGTATATGAAATGCAATATTTGGGTAATAGTGTATGTCATTAAGGCATTAAAGTAGACGCTAACAAAATTAATGCTATTAGGGAATGTGATTTCCAAAACCTTTAAGAATCCAAGAGGATTAATATGATTAACAACCTGCTATTCAAAGTTAATCAAGAATTATGGTCAAAGTGTAACACCTCTAACAAGGTTATTGAAAAATGATGCATTCTCTATGACTCAAGAAGCAATGAAATATTTTGAAAAAATTAAAGTGGCTATCTGTACAAATCCTGTATTAGCCATGTATGAATTGATAAAAACCGTTATAGTGGAATGTGATTCCTGCGGACATGGCATTGGTGTAGTTTTAATGAAAGAAGGAATGCCACTTGCATTAAAGGAAAAAAATTACTAAAACCAATTTATTAAAATGAAATTTTGGCCATATTGCATGCAATTAAGAAATGAAACCCTTACATAATAGGAAGACAGTTCAAGGTAAGAACTAATCATGAAAAGCTTAAGTACTTCTTGAAACAAAGATTATCTTTAAAAGAGAAACAAAAATCATAAGGTTACAAAGATGTTAGGTAATGACTTTGAATTTATCTACAAAAAATGAAATCGAATTTGGTGGTAGATGCACTTTCAAGAAAATAAGATGATGCTAAGGGCTCGCTTGGTGCTATTTCCAATATAAAATATTATTGGGTAGAATAAAAAAGGACATAACGGAAATAGGATTAGAAGGCATGTAAGTTAATTTAACAACTACAAGAATACCCTAGTTCACTAGATAAATTTGTGTGGAAGAATGATTCACTATGGTACGAAGATCACATGTATTTATGTAATAAATCTCAAATCAAATNAAGAATACCCTAGTTCACTAGATAAATTTGTGTGGAAGAATGATTCACTATGGTACCAAGATCACATGTATTTATGTAATAAATCTCAAATCAAATAGACTGTACTTTTGGAATTTCACACTTCTTCTATAAGAGGAAATTCAAGGTTGTTGAAAATGTACCAAAAGATCAAGAAGGCTTTTTCCTGGGAATTTCTTAAAAATGATGTCCAAAATTTTTCATTAGAATCTTTGGTTTTCCAAGAAAAAAATAGGGAAAATAAAGACACTAGGTGTTCTATGAAAATTTTCCATGCCAAGTTATCATTGGGAAAAAGTCGCAATGTATTTTATAATATCTCTACCAAAGTTAGAATAAAAGACAATTGTCATGGTAGTAGTGGATGAACTCACAAAGTATGCTTGTTTCTGATCTCTTTATCATCCGTTTAAAGCAATTACAATAGTTGCAGCATTGATGAAATCGATTGAGAAGCTGCATGGAAACCCCAAGATTTTTGTAAGTGATAGAGATCAAATTTTCACATGTAATTTTTGGAAGGAAATACTTTCTTGTTTGTGAACTGAGTTGGATCAGNTTTGGAAGGAAATATTTTCTTGTTTGGGAACTGAGTTGGATCAGAAATCCTATTACAATCCTCAATGTGATGGCCAAAATGAGATTATGAATAAATACCTAGAATATCTTCATTGCTTTGCTTTTGATAAATATACAGAATGAGTCAAGTGATTTCCCTTAAAAGAATGGAACTTTATGGCTATCATCCTCCTTCGATAACATCATTCTTAAAGAGAAATATAAGGTTCAAGCAGTGGAGGAGGATCACACTCATACCCAACAAGATTCTTTTCAATTATTGAAATATGACTTTGTTATAACACAAAATAGGATGAAACAACAAGTGGATCAATATCTTAGTGAAAGGAAATGTGAAGTGGGGGATTGTGTATTTTTTATGCTACAACCATACAAACAAATGTCCCTCAAGTAGAAAAAAGAGGTCAATGAATGATCATCTACATACTATGCTTCCTATAATATGTTGCAGAGGATTGGAAGTATGGCTTACACATTGTAGTTTCCTCCATGTTCATCTGTACATATAGTCTTCCATGTTTCTTTCCTAAAAAATGTAATGGGTGATAAGATCCAAGTCGAAACTATTTTATAAGAGATTCATGAATAATTAAATTGGTAATATAACCTAAAACAACCCTTAACACAAGGACCAATCATTAGTGAAATCAAACAATTACCGAGTACCTTGTCAAGTGGAAGAACTTGGAAATAGAAGAGGTGACATGAGATGAGTTCTTTAGGAAGAAACATCTAGAGTTAATCGAATGTTGGGGTTAACACTTGTTTGGAGCAGAGGGTTAAGCCCTATATACCATGAAATCACATTTCTATTTTTATATTAGTATTTCCTTTATTGGTCTAATAGGACCTTAGATGTCGTTCTATGGTCAACGAGAATTGTTCTTGTAACCTTTGTCTCCTATATATATAGAAAGAAGAGCTATATTTAGGATCATCTCATCTAGCCTTGTGTATTTCGTACATTGTAAAAGGATCTTTCCCCCTCAAAGATACTTCCTATTAATCTCTTTTATCCATTCTCAAGGTGTTGGACTACTCTCGATTTATTATTTACGTATTTTTGCTGAATTTGGTGCATAACATTGGTGCCTTGGACCATCCTCATCCATTGGCATAGTATCGTCATTTGTTCTATTTGATATGCTACTTGCTAGTATTTGAAACAAATTATTTATTTATGGCCCCTCTTTGAATTTTGTATCTCTGAAGATAAGTTAAAGGTTCTCACTTCAATTTGATAAGTTGTTTGGTTTATTTCAATAACTTTATTCATACTTTTGCATGATACATCCCGTTTATTTTTATTTTCTTTACAAAATGAGAAATTTTGAATATTTTATTTATAAGGGTTAACCCCCCTAGCTACTAGATTTATTTGGTTAGCCTAAATTTTGTTGTGGAATCCTTGGCATAGTTCATCGGCAACCATGAAAATATCAAGGAGAAACCTCAAATTGGCATCATTGCCAAGGATAGAAGTTGAAACATTTATTTCCCTAGTAAATGACAATTATAGTTCTGATTATTAAAGGTGAAGAAGAACATAAAAACATACTTCATAGTTCTTTTCAATAAAATAATTAGGTAGATAGTTTGACCTAGCGATTCCATTTCATTAAAAACTCAATAGGGAGATAGCCCTAATGAGAATGAATAATATTTTCAAAATGATTATGTACTTGATAAGCAATTTCTTTCAAACAAAATCGATATTGATTCTAATATTTTATTGCTTCTTCCTATATATTTGAAAAGGATATGTCCCTACTTCATGAATTGGGAAATAGGTTGAAAACTTTATTCCCCTCCCCTTAGAAGAAAACTATGGTTCCTTCTTGCACTATTAATTTAGATAAGACTTCTTCATTATTGACTTTTGGGAGTCATAACAAATCCTATTCCTCATTATATTTTCCATTTGAGAAACAAACATCAATATCAATCCTTAGAATCCTTAACAAACCTTGTCAGAATTCACCATAAAGTCCTCATCCATGGGTTGTAAAATAGATAGCAATATTTCTTACTCCTATTAGTCCTCCATTGATAGTCCTGCAAATTATTTGAAAGACATCCCCAAGTTAATTGGAGATGCAAAAGCTTCAATGGAAAAACACCTATCTATTTTTCAATATTATGTTGACTATCTAGAATTTGAATATGATGATATTTTCATGAGAATGTTTTGTCATTCCTTAGAAGGAGACTGTAGGAATTGGTTTAGAAGCTTGCATGCTGGTTGAATATGTTATTGGATATATTTTTATGATATTTTCAATACAAATGGGTTAAGAGGAAGACCCGTCGTCATTATCTCATTGCGTTTTACTCTATGAGAAGAAAGTATGGTGAAACACTTTCAGATTTCAAAATAATGTTTTCAAGATCTTACCTCGGTATACCTGCAATGATTCAACCGTCTCAAGTTGTTGATGATATGGCTTGTGTAGCAATACATGAACCTATTTTTTCCTTTCTTCTCAAATAAAGAAGGCCTTAACCATTAGAGAATATAATGTTTAATTATTCTCTAGAGATAGAAGGAAATATGTGGACCTATGGAAATATATCTAATCATAAATATAGTCATGCTCATATAAGTTGGGAAGAAGATAGTCATTTTAGTGTTGATCATGAAGAAGAAGACATAGTTATTGAGTTCTAGGAATATTTATCCTAACGCGGTTTCCATGAACGAACTTAGAGATAATTTTAGGAAATTGCAATTCCAAATTATTATGAAGAATCCTATGGTCAAAGAAATCGTGAAGAGTCTCACCTATTTTTTGAAGCTACAAAGGGTTAGTAGGAAGATTTGTACATTCGAGCATATAATGAATCTATCCAAATATATTCCAAGGAATTAATTGAAGGAAAAATGGAACATTTGGTATGTGATGATATAATGAATCTATCCAAATATATTCCAAGGAATTAATTGAAGGAAAAATGGAACATTTGGTATATAATGAATCTATCCAAATATATTCCAAGGAATTAATTGAAGGAAAAATGGAACATTTGGTATGACCCTAATTTATCTCATCCATTTATCCTTCACTCTAATTTCAATGAAATTTCAAGTGAAGAAGATAAAGAAAGTATTTAAAAACAAAGTATGGACAAGGTTTCAATCGATTTGCATTTTGAAAACATGAACTTCATTCATAAAGATCATATTAACCAGTGTCATGAATTTTTTTAAGATACTTCAAATGACTCATTGACACAAACCGTAGACATTTTAGGTTCTTCTATTTATAATCAAGATGATCAAAATGAATATGAGAGGATCAATGTTTTGTGTCTGCATTAAAAACCTAATATCTATTGAAAATTATGTTTTAGAAGTTATTGATATCCAGGTTTCCTTAGTGGTGAACCTATATATGATATATACGAGGATGCATATGTGTTGGAAACAAAAATTTTCTCTCCTAAGTTGCTCATAGAGGCTATAATGTTTTAATGAGGGTGGAGAGATTGTTTCATTATGCTTAGAGTTGGATACTGATTTAGAGGAATGGGTTGAAGAATATGTTAATGATCAAGGATTATTTAATGTTCTTGAAGAGACTAAAGAAAAAGAGATTGTTAAAAGAAGTAAAAAAGAAGATGAAAAATGTATAACTATGCTTACTTTGATCACCTTATGCTCATATAGAGTGATATGTCTCTATTTTCTTGAGTAAGTCAAGAATATTTATCTAACAAGTTTGAAGACACAATCGAAGACCAGTTAGAGTCTTTTTCATTAAAAGCATCAATAGTTTATGCCTTATGGAAATTTCTCTTGGACTATAACAATAAAATTTACTTTCAGATCATGCCATGGTTTTTTTCTTAATAGTGACCCAATTCTATGCAATTAGTAAAATCCTTTCTTAGTTGGAATAAAAAAAGTTATTTTACATAATTTTACTACCTTATTACTTAGAGTGGGAATATTTTACAAAAATAAGCTTTTCATTGACCAGTAGCATAGTCATTTCAACATAGTACACACTTTAAATATACTACATGTACTTTTCAATAACTACAGTTAGGATTTGAAACATTAAAATTATGAAAGGAAATAAAAAATAAAACCCTTATTGTAATGCCCCATCTATGGCTAGACATATGTAGCCATCACATTTTTCTAAAAACATTTGAAATAGATAGGAGAGAAGGGTATATGCCATTTTCTGATGCTATGGTTAATGTCTTTTGTATATAACTATTGTTATGAGGTTATGAATATATTGGTGATTTGTTAAGTGTAACAAGAAGGACCATAGGTGCATATGGACTCATGATTGAGTCAAGAAATGTTGATTCATGATGAGGTCAAGATATTGAGGATTTCCATGTGTATATATTGTTTATGATTACATATGATTATTGGATAGAACTGTTTGATCTTTTTTCATATATATGTGTACAAAGACAGGGAAAGATTGCCAAATAATACTAGTAGATTTGAAACCAAAATCCAACAATAAAATTCGACAACCTTCGATGAAAAGGACTGTGTCATCGGATTTTTCTTTCAAAATTAATTTTTTTTGTTTTTTGTTTTAAATTTCGTGAAGTGTCCGTCGGATATCCGAC
>NWUY0300018473.1:22178-42797 GCA_004151065.3 Larix sibirica | reverse complement strand
GCCAGAGGCATAAGAAAACAAAAAATTACCAGACTTCAAAGTTTTAGCCATTTCAATGGCTCTCAGCACACAGGATTGAGCTTCTGCGCAACAAATTTCTTCCATGCTTTTACGGCTTTCTGTGAGTTAACGATCTCGTTGAACACATGAGAAGACTTCAGCTTCGCAACGTCTATGTCTTTGTTTTCTGACGACCTCCCTGAAGAACTCATCTTTCACACCGACGCCCAAATAGTTGATGTGAAAGATGAGTTCTTCAGGGAGGTCATGCTTTGCTCTCCAGATAACCCACCCGATTCCGGCGTAGATGAGGCCATACTTGTTCCCACTCACGTTGATGCTCTTCGCCAGGAGAAGCCGGAAATCCCATTCCAAATCCGGGTAGAGGAACGGTGCAATAAACCCGCCGCTCGCCCCGTCCACATGTATGGGTGTGTCCCACCTGCAACGAAAACAATGGAAACGACCAGAGTTTATATTCCACCCACAACACATGAAGTGCACGTTAATGCTTACAACAATAAAGTTTATGTTCCACCGGATTGAATGGAGACAATGTACCGCTGTAAGAAAAAAACAGAGAGAAATCGTCAACCCTATGCTGAGATTTCCTAGGTGTGGCACATAAAAGACAAGAAAATGGGTATCCTAGATTACCAGGGTTAAGATCGATATAATACCAATTAAGATTGTTTCAATAGAATTCTTCCGTCAAACAAATCCCAATTTATAAGGGCACTGAAAAATCTAAGGATACTTGCTGAACTCATCCTGTTTCCTTTGTAAGTGGAATCCAAGATGGCTGCCACACAAATAGTGTTCTCGTCCACCATCTCAACAGCCTTAACATGACCTATGATATAATAATCCTCCTTGAGCTTAACTTCCTTGAGCTCCACTTCAAAATAACGAGCAAATTTCTCCCAACACATCTGTAATTGTAGTGCACGGTCCAATTGTAATAAGAATTCCAATTATAAGAAGAATGCCAAATTCCCACTTTCCCCCCATTTGCAAAGAGAAACAAGTAATCAAGCCTCAAGACTGTGCGATCTATCCAGTACCAATACATTCTACAACATTAGGTGCATTGAATCTAAAGACTAGGACAAACCCAACTAAATTCTTAAGCGCTAGGCCAAATCCACATAGCCCTGGATCGATTTGCATAGATTGTGAACTCCACATATGCAACCCGAGCTTCAGTAAACTCACTTCAAGATTTAGTTACACATCAAACCAGAATCTAGATAGTTTTGAGCTAATGTAATTGATATAAAATATCCATGGATTTGGGCTAATCTAATTGATACAACGCGACTATATAGGGGGAGAATCTTAATGTTACCTGCACATTTGCACCCGTGACGATGTTTGGATTGTCATAAGGTTTCCCCTCCGCCTTGCGCTTATTCTGCCATTTGCGTTTGAATGCAAGGCCTTCCATCATGATCGCTTCTGAAGATCCAACCATGCCCACACCAACAACGTATAGGCACTAGTCATGAGGGTAGTGTTGGGCTCTAATCAGGATGCACAACTTTCGCCAGAGCCGCAACCCCTACTGCATGAGGAGAGGCCATTGACGGCCCAGAAGCTAGTTCGTAGTCGGATTTTAATGTAACATCTGAATTTGGAAACCAGGTTGCAAGTATGTTCATGTCGGGTGCAATCACGTCCGATTTCACAATACCACGAGTCAACGGATTTGGCTCTCTCACGGAGAAAGACGCTAAGACTGAGGCCCGCTTCGATCCCAACTGATTTATCCTAAATTTTATGCCAACTGTGGTGTTTGACACAATACCTCGACATAACCTTATTAATTGCCCGAGGTCTCCGTAGCAGCGTACAACCTAGTTCCAGAGTTTGAGGTGGGATAGATGTCAAACGGATTCCCCGCTCCAAATTTCAAGGCACAAAATTAAGCATTTAAGCATAGTTTCACCCACAGAGAAAGACGCTAAGACCGAGGCCCGCTTCGATCCCAATTGATTTATCTTGAATTTTATGCTAGTTGTGGCGTTTGACATAGTACCTCATAGAACCTTATTCAATGCCCGTGATCTCCGTAGTAGCGTACAACCCAGTTCCAAAATTTGAGGTGGGACAGATGTCAAATGGATTCCCCGCTCCAAATTTCAAGGCACAAAATTAAGCATTTAAGCATAGTTTCACTTTGCAAAATAAAAATTGCATATGCACCGACAGATTAATATGTCCAAAACGACCACAAGATATCATGGACATAACAAGGTTGTCGACCATTAATTTGATCTGGACTTATGTTTGAAGTATTGGGCGTGTCATATATTGAAAGTGATAATTATATTTAAATCACTTTCTTGTGTGCCATGCTTACCGAATCTACATTTCTGCTAAATGTCATTCTTATCAATCAAGTTCCCTTGAAATGAGTCATAAAAAATTAGGACTATTGTTTATTGCTTTGACCATGTGAAGGAAGGAACAACTATATAATCACCCTTTTAAACCGTAATGATGTTCAAACGTATAATTGTAACCCTGCTCGTTCTTCAAATTCAAACTCTGTAAAATGCCTTGAATTCATCGACCTTTTTCTTCGTATTGTCCATCAAATCACATTTTGGTAATGAATTTAAAAAGTTATGCTTGCTTCAACGGGATATGGCTAAGGTGAGACTTCATGTCCGGGTCGAACATTGTGATTTGTCTAAACTTGGATAGTTAAATTACCATGTCCAATTTGACTTTGGCTATATGAAAAATCTCATTGTCACATTCATAAAAGTTTAAACTTTGATTTCAGAGCCTTTTATATAATGCAAACTTTAAGGAGCATGGCTTAATAGAGGAAGGGATATTTTTGGAGTAGTTTATTTATTCTACTTTTTCGATTTTATGGTGGATTTTGGTCCGAATTCAGTAATTTTTTTTGTTGTAAAATCCAAATTTCTACGTGTTTAAATTGTATTTTTGAATCCATAAATAGATTCAACACCCTCAAATACCCCCATGGCACCCAAATTATGCAATTTCCNATAGCTAATATATGTGATTCTAAGATTTTTTACAGATTTCAAATCGGAATATGAACAAAATTAGACGAAAAATATGCTTAGAAAATGTTGAAAATGTAGAATATTTAGACTACATCATTTTTTTCCTTATATGGCTAAAGATGCTTCTCTCTATTTTATTCTGGGGATGTTGGTGATGAAAGAAGTCAATAAATCGAAGGACACCTAACCAATGAAAATTGGCGTAATTTGACCAACGAGATGCACATGAAGAAACTTTCCACAATAAGCATGAGAGACAAATGATAATGTATATGGTGAAACTGAATATAGGTGTGGTGAGGACTTTTGGACTGACTCTATGGTTGAGATGTAGACATGTTTGAGAGTGTTTTCCATTGACATTATGTTTCGACACTTTAGAACCATGCCAAATTTGGAAATCAATAGGATCGAGCAAGGATTCTAAAGATAGTAGTTGATTATGTAATCATTGGTTGACTACAATTTGAACCAGGCAAATTAGTCAGTTATCTAGTTACAACTCCACATTAGGGATCATCTCGATCTTACTTCTCTCATAATCTTGAAAGGATCACTACTCATCAAACAGTAAGAGGAATTCAACAATTTAATAACCACATTGCTTTTCATTCAATTCCCTAATTTCCTTGAACTTTTCAAAGACATGATTCTTATTCTTCAAGAAATAACCCAAGTGTACTTGAAAAAATCATCAATGAAGGTTAAAATATAACTCCCACCTTCTAGTGATGGTTTGTTCATGTAACATATATCATTGTGTAAAAATCCAAATGGGTCTTTACTCTCCATGCATTTCCTATTTCAAAGGGAGCTTGGTGATGCTTTCCAAGCATACTCCAACGAGGGGAATAATTTTAGGTAGTCTAGCAACAATGTCATGTTTCATGGCCATTAGTTTCAAGCTTTGGAAATTCAAATGTTTGAGTTGTTCATGCCAAACTTTGATGTGGTCATCAGTATGAGCTATGAGTATATTTGGTCTTGTATCTCTCTTGGGAACATCATGAAACTTATACAATCTGTATTTGGGATTAAGGAACCCTTCAACAACAATTATTCAATTGTTCACATCCTTCACAAAAACCAATCTATCCAAAAATCAATTTTTTTTCTACGTAAGTTGGAGTATAGACAATAAGTTTACAATCAAGTTGGGTACATGATACACATTGGTAATCACATCATTTTGATATTCAATGTTACCACAACCAACAATAGTAAGTGCAAAATCATATGCAACAAAAAAAATATTTTTGGTAGCTTCACTTAAGGAAAAAAAGAGAGAAGCATCTTTAGCCATATAATGAGTACAACTAGAGTCAACTATCCACTCACTCTGAGCAGTTTCACATGTAGGGCCTGAGATGCACTAAAAAAAAATGTATAATTGTTTTCCATACCATTTTGAAGTCAATGTTGAATATTGATTGATCATCCAATTGACACATTTACTTCAAATTTCTTGACATTTTCTTCTAGATAGTTGGTCTTCTTTGGGAAATCATTATCCAAATGTCTTCATTTCCTGTAATAATGATAGGTATTTGTTATTAATCTCATCACATTGATTCTTCTCATTTTGGTCGATGCTATCCCAAATTATCTCCAAGTGACATTGTTGACCCCTTTCTCTATATTTTTGTCGAGCTTTTCCCTTCAATAGACGGGCTTGTTGTTTGATGGTCAATTTACCTTCATCAAACAATTTCTCTTGTTCCCTAATCAACAATCATGAAAAGATTCAAAAGTATAGTTTTTATAGTCCTTTTTTTTGGATGTCCAACTAGCACAAAATATCAAACATAATATATTATAGGGTTTCTTCAGATTCATGAGGGTTAGTTCAATGAGATGACCATCTTTCTTCACAAAGTCCTTGCCACATTTAGCCAATTTCAAATGTAACTTCTTGAAATGAGCCAAATAGTCCTCAATCCTTTCAAAGGAGAGAGGATCCAAATATATCAATTCCATCTCAATCTGAAGAACCTAACATTACTTGATTTTATCAAATAGATTCTTCAGTTTCTTCCATACCTAATGAGGACAACCAATCCTGCTTGTATGAAAGATATTCTCCCTCTAAATATATGTGGTAATCACTCCTACAACCTCATCCTTTTTCTTGTTGAGGATGAAATTTTGTTGATCAGATGTCAGATTTGGGATTGCGATCTTGGTAACTTTACTAGAGGGCCTAGTTTTTAGCAAGGTCTCCATGTCTTGTGCCCATATTGCATAGTTGTGACCATTTAAGATCATTGGTTATTTCTTGGAAGTCATAACATTGATCTATTAATCTAAACCCTAATACATTTTGTAAGTCAACTCTCAGAGTTAGTCACAAATAGATCCAACTTAATAAAGAGTGTCCAATCAACACCTTAAATAAATTGTAAATAACAGGCTCTGAGTCAATCCAACAACACTGCATGTTGGATAATCCATCGAATTAGAAATATCATAGAGCTAATTATTTCAAGAAGAAGTGTTGTCGATAAACATTGATTCAACACTTAAGCACAACATATCACAATCAACAATACATCGAAACACATATACACAATTTACAATATCACCATCTTATATCACATTGTATTTATAGGTCCAAGATGTAATCATCTCCCTTGAAGTGAGGAAGAATGTGTCCACATACTTGGGTCATAACACATAATGAATTCCTTGATTTCTGCCACATTTCTAAGATAATAAATTGTTTTGTTCTAATTTCCTAACCATTCAGTCATTTAGTTGAATCCTCTATTGGTCAGTCAATCCAACTAGTTGAGAACCCAGTTGGACAATCAGGCAAACAACTAGTCGACCACCCAGTCAACTCTTTAGCTAGTCAATTATCAATTGTCCACTATTTTCCTTTGGAAGATCCAGAGGTGTGATGAACTAGCAAGTATTGTTGTTCCAATACATGATGAAGGGGAGGTAGAGGTTTCCATGGATAACAATAAATATTGGTAGAGTCAGTGGGAAATGAAGAGGATCCACAACCATGGGGGTGAAAGGTCAACGAACTTGCGAGAAAGGGGCAACCTTGGTGGCAAGGATGGAAATGGAAGCCACTGTGGTGGATTTAGGAAGGAGAAAGGAGGCTTTTGCTTAGTGGTAATTTTGGTGGTTACATTTGGAATGAAAACATGGAGGAGGGGGAGGGGAGGTCATGGGTTCAAGCCCTCCCTCTTTCAGTTCTTCATTTTTTTTCAAATAAACTAACACACAACACTTGTAAACTTTTTAAGAGGGTCATGTGGATTAGACCTGGTGCCCAAGATGAGTTCAAATCCCTTTACTCTTCATCTTGTAAATTTATCACAATAATAATAATTTATTGCACTATGAACCATTTACACCAACATAAAACTTAGAACAAGTAGTCAAGGTCATGGGTTCAACCCCCTTCCTCTTTCAACTCTTCATATCCATATCAATAAGTAGTGTGGGGAAAGCTACCAAAATATAAACAATAGGGAAATTCAGGGGTTCATGAGTCACATGTTATGGCGACTATATGAATTTCACCCTCAGCTCAAATCTGAACCAGAGCTGATAGGGAATTTGAGTGATATGTTCTCCCTACCTATGGTTTGTCTCACATGAGATATTGTTATTTTTATGGTGTGTTTATTATTGTGGCTATTGTTTGGTGTATCCTTTAGTTTCCTATCCTCATGGAGTAGTTAAGAGGTATTTTATTCTTATGGATTAGTTGGGATATTATCCCTAACAACTAGCTCTATTATTATACTTAGTTGATATAATTTAGAATATTGGCTCCTAGTTTGTTGAGGTAGTTTTCCGTATGTAAATCTATACAAAATTGTTCTCTCTCTCTCTCTCTAGGGGAATCGACAACTGGGATGGGGATGGTACTCGCGTGACATGGGGTCCAATCTCGTCCACTACCACTATACCCCTAGGTGCACCCACACAACCCACAAGCATGGGGCATGAGTAATTCAGGGTGATTTGAGCTCGTTGACCTCTATTACAACATATCATCTCATTTTCAAGCAAATCGCCATTCGAGCTACACCTATGCAAGCTTAAATTTGAAGGACATGGGAGTGGGCTTAATATCTCTGTGTGCAACCATACATTAGATCACTAACTCAAGGTGACCCCATGGCTTTAGGTTAGGCCCTCATTGGAATTGAACCTTGCACACCGATGAAAAACTCCTTGCTCTTCACCAATGGATCCAACCCCTTTGGGCTTGTTCTCTCGTAATGAAATCTAGTCAAAGAATTGTTTTCCCATTCCTTGGTGTAGAACTTTGTTCATGCCATAGGATATTCTCACATCATTGGTATTAGAGAATTTCCAATCCATCCTTAGATTTGGGTTCCACTCTCTTCATTTGCTTACCTATCCTCACGTTTGGGGTTCTATTTTTCCAACTTAATTTGGCACTCCCAAATTCCGCAAATCCACTCTTCTCATGCAATTTTCAATGCCTTCTAATATTGATTTTCTTGAGGTTATCTACTACAAATTTGGTTTATCCTAAGGAATTATGGAAGTAGTTATTGATACCTGGGTTATTTCGATGTTGGGATATGTAATTATTGTTGATATTTGGGGAAAAAGGACAATACTTGAGCATTTCATTCATGTTCTTTGGCCTTATTTCAGGGGGCCCACATAGATCCATGGGATATTAGCCCCATTCAACAGTTTTTCTAGATCATGTTTTGAAGATGAAAGTCTCGATCTATATCAATTTGTTGGAATGCTACCGAAGTTGTACTATATGGATTGACTCAATTTCGATCGTGAACTACTGCTTATGACTTTGCTATCCTTTTTATTTTCATTGTATTCATATTTAACAAAAAGGTATTGGTGAATTTGCAGTTAATAGTGCAATTTATTCAAGGCACTACATTTATAGCACTAGGGATGAGGCTTGCACTCAAATTTGTTATCTCATTGTTGATAGTGAAAGACCTTTTTCTAGTATTTTGGCATTTGTCCCAACTTCTTGGGTTATTTTATGCCTTGCAATAACATGGAAATCCATGGTAAAAATTTTGGGCTTATGGAAGTATGTTTTTGCAATGGCTAGATTATATGATGTAGGCATGGGTATTCTCTTGTTTATTCCTATTGTAGTTTTTTCATGGTTTCCTTTGACATTGACATTCCAAATGCATATTCTCTTTAATCAGTATTTTATTCATGGGCTTGAGATCTCTCTCATTATTGTAAGGAACAAAGCACTATTCTTGGTGAAAAGTTAGGTGGACGAGTGCTCCTATCCAAGAGAAATCCATGTTAGTATTGTAAGGAGTTTTGACCCTTAGAGGAAGGGGATTTTTTGTACTTTTAATCATATTTTCAATGAAATCAAGGTTTTAAAGATTATATTAGTGGCCCTTTACTTCATCTCAGTGATCCATAAAGTGCCATGGATATTCCATTGGAAAAGTTCATCACAACAGACCTTACAACTTAGTTCTTAGTTTATTAGCTTATTTTTATTGAATGCCAAATAACTGGAATTGAAACAAGATTAAATAGAACAAATAAGTACACAATCCACAAAATAACAAAAGATATAACTTGGGAAAACCGCTATGGAGAAAAATCTAGCCACAAATGAGGACTATGCCTTGCTCTTTTTGTTAAATTGAAAATACAAAGGAAATAATACTCCCGTGTTGTTGCTCAACTATGGAACAATACAATACATCAAAAGAATGGAACCCCTTCTTTCTCCTGATGACCTGGTAATATTTAACATGGCTNGTGGTTGCACCTAGGGGTATAGTGGTAGTGGATAGGATTGAACCCATGGACCCCATGTAACACGAGTACCAACCCCATCCTAGTTTTTTATTCCCCTAGATACAAAAAAAATATAGAGCATGAGAAATGTTTGTTTGAATGCAAACCTTCACTTAAGTAAGTTTGGTTTGAAAACATAATTTACTTTGTTGGGACTTGAGGTAAAGTCACCAAGTGAGTTCATCACTATGTTTATCATCATGATGAAGGAGTGCCATCTTATTGAATTGGAATCATCACACAATTAACTTTACAATAAGAAAATGACCCATTCTACCCAACAAAGGTTGTTACTTATCATATTTGGCTATCCAATTTTTAACTAGGATCACTATTTTTCAAGAAGATAAATATACTCTTTAGTTGTAACCATGGTGGCTATGATCCATCTCCTTGCTTCTATAGGTAGGGGAATTTCTTGTTTTCATTATTCGGCATGTATATCCAAATTTATTTTTAATGCAAGTTTGAATTGATGGGAAAGATATCAAGACAAAGGTGGATATTAGGATAGGCTAGAATATATGCATTATGAAGTTAGAATGCTCTACACGATTCGATCCTTCCTCAGATCATCTTCAATATCTCTCTTTGTCAAAAAAGTGTCACATAAGATAGCACGCTAATGGGTTTATATTAATAATGAAGATGCCATGTTAGACAACAAACTAATGAGTGAAAAATGAAGATGCCATGTTATGAGGAAGGTCAGCTTCTATGTTGTTGCTCTCTAATTAATTGATTTAATGGTTTCCAATTTTTACTTAACCTCCATCCTTAATCCCTATTGAGATTATTAGGGTTTAATACAATTTCTAGGACTTCTCTCATTAATATTTTTCCATAATGATCAATTTTTTCAATGAATATGGCATCTTCTAAACAAACGCAGTGTTTGGTTTCATAGGAATGTTCTACTAATGCAGATTTTTGGGTTCCATTCCATTTCAAGTCCACACCGTGTTCTTTAAGTTTGACTACTATTAACCTTCTTGTCTCTCCTATGTAGAATTTACCACAGGAAAATGGTATTGAGTAAACTCCTTTATACATTTTCGGATTGATAAGGTCTTTGGATGAGTCTACTATATTTCTGATAGTTTTTATGGGTCAGAATGCTACATTGATGTTTCCTCTCTTAAATATTCTGGCTAGTTTTTCCGATGTACCCTTGATACAAGGAAGAAATATTATTTTTCCCTGGGTTTCATTCTTATTTCTAGTCTTGGTTCTTCTCGCCTTCATTATAATCTTGTTGAAAATGTTGGACTTATATCAATTCTTTAAAGAAGTAATGGCTAGATGATTCAATTCTTGCTTTAAATGTTCTTTGTCTGAGATTCTGAGATCCCTAGTCACTAGGGTGTTCAGAACTCCTTCTTTTTGGGAGGGAAAATGATGAGAGTTGGCATGTAAGTAACGGTCGGTATGGGTGGGTTTTCTGTAAATTTGGTGTGATAGGGTACCATCGTCTTTTCTATTGATGAGGAAATCTAGGAAAGGTATGTAGTTGTTCTACTCCATCTCCATAGTGAACTTAATGATTTCATGTTGGTTATCCAAATGACCCAAAAATTCTTTCAATTTATCCTATCCATGATGCCATAAAAAGTTGGTGTTTTCTACGAATCTTATCCATTCTTCGGTCTTCAGAGGAAATGAGTCGAGCGACTACTTTTCAAAGTGTTCCATGTACAAGTTGGATATCACCAAGTAAAACATTTGAAAAAAAAAGAAGGTGATGAATTGAAGGATTTGATTTTAGGGACTAATTATGCCAATAGTTTAAGGTCACATCATGCTAAATTGAACCCTAATATGGAATGGGAAAATATGGATAGAAAAAAAGGATTTTTGGCCTGATTTTGATTCAAATTCGTAACTTGAAATGGTTTTAGGGTTAGCAAGGAATTTTATGGATCCAAGTATGATATATTAAGGAGAAATGATGATATTCTTGTTAGAATCAAGCACAATTTATTCCTTAGTCGTAGTGATCATTTTATGCTAAGGTATGCAAATGCAGAGGAGCCCTAAAAGTGTGGATATATAGTCTATGGGATTTCATTGAAATGGGAAGTTGCTTCTTGCCATTGGGCTTGATAAAAGGTTGTCATTTTTTCCAGATTGATGGGAAAATCCCTTTCTCCTTAGTTTACTCTTTTTGAATTCCAAATTTTTAACTTTTTTGTGTAACATTTTGTCCTACATTTGTGGAGTCATTCATAACCCAAGACAAGTGAAATGATGGATTATGGAGTTCCATGTTTGTTTGGCATAGCACCTTGATTTTTTTTGTGATGATGATAACTTGTGAAATGGATATTGTGTTTGAGATGACAGTCCATCACCATTTAACATGTCATCCCTCCCCAACTAGGACAACCAACTTATACACTGGATCCAAACTTAAACCCCATCAAAGTACATATATTTCCATTTAAATGATGATATCTTCCAAGTTGATATCTAGCTACATCATGACCAATTTGAGATTTATGTCATTTCCATACAACTATTGTCATTTTAATTTCCTATAGTTATCTTTCCACACATATGACTCTCCTATCCACTCCTTGTTTTAGAATCTTTCCTCACCTTCGTAGCCACCACTTATGGTTTGGGCCCTTGACCCAAAAGGATTTCGCTAGTATTTGTTGAAAATGATTACTTATGCATTGAATTGAAACAAACTTTTGCAATTTAACATTAAATGATGATTTTTTGCAAGTTGTCACTATAATAACAAACCATAGTTCTCATGTTTAAAACTCACCAATATTTATTGGAATCAAGTACCAATGCTTGGAATTGAAGTTAACATTTACCTTGAGGAATGCAGTTCAGGATAACAAACCATGGGGTTTGGGTTCCAAATCCCTAATATATAATAAAAATGATTACTTCAGTTACACTTCTAAGAAAACTTCTACGAAATTAACATTAATTTCACATAATGCTTGTCAAGTCAAGAACCACAGGTGTCCTGTACACATTTTAGCAATATATTGATTAGTCATGTAGATTTTTATTGGAACCTTGCTAGAGATATACCTCCACTATTTTCAATTATCATGGATTGGACATGTCCTCCCACTATACATCCATTGAATATTAATCCATTTGAACATCCTTTGTATTGGCACTAGAGGTGTGAGTATTGCAATTGAAAATAAACATATATCCCTAGTAAATTGATATTTTGTTAGGCATAGACCATCCATGAAGTGTGTGTGTACATACAAATAATTTTTTGTTCGCATGGTGTAGGGAAAGTGGGAAGGCATATGTGGGACATCACCCCCATTTCAATGAATGAATAAGCATTTAGTTATAACTCTTCCTTTGGAAACATGTTAATTTACAACATAAAATAATTGGCCTGGATTTCATATTTTTATATAATATTTGCTTATTGACCCTATATTAGTGGTCTATAATTAACTGACATGGATATTCTACTGGATCAGTTCATCACAATGGATCTTACAAATTAGTTCATTTTGTTAATTTCATAAAATATTGAATACAATGAAATTGAAAGAGAAACTAGAGAAAATAAGTACATGATCCACACAATAACACAAGATATACCCTGGGAAAACCCACTATGGAGAAGACCCAGGAAAAATGAGGACTATGCCTTTCTCTTCATATCAAAATGGAAATACAAAGGAAATGGTACTCTCTATGGAGTTACCTATGACTCTACGGCCATAATGGTTACTACAAGATCTCCTATATCCTATGTTTTTCTCTAACATCCACTCCCATGTTGTCTCAACTATGGAACTATACAATACATCAAAAGAATGGAACTCCCTTCTTCTCCTGATGACCCGATATTTAACATAGCTTGATAGTCGTCTAGGGTTAATTTTAGGGTTTTTGTATGCCCCAACTCCTGATTAGGGTTATGGATTTGGTCCTTCTATAATGTTCATGAAGGTACATACGTGATTAGCTTCACATGTGTGAGAAATGAGATCTGACATAGTATCCACTTGGCACCATAGTAGTCAACTGGACAAGTCAACTTGCCAGAGGTACAACTTTTGATATAGACTCTATTTGAGGCGATTTTTGGACAGTTGGAAAGATATCGGAGCGTAGAATCATGTGAAGGGGAACTATGCTAGTGATGAAATTTTGACCCCCAAAAAAATCATTTAGACCCTCAAACAAGCCCTAGAACATTATGGACCCCAAATCTGTAAAATGAGACCTGCCCATAAAATGGGCCCTACAAGCCAATTCATCCAATCTTTCCACCTCGAAAAATTCAAGTAGGTGACAAATTATATATTGATCCATTTTGGATCACCCAACTTCAACAACAAACACATGAGTTATGGTGACAACAATGCTTGTCGAAAGGATGGTGAAACATGCCAATATCACTTCTTCATTGGATTGGAATTTTAACAATATCTTTGAGAGTAAGTCATCTTCCCAACGTGTGAAATATGAGGTTCCCATATATAATGGGTCATGTGATTATGAAGTGATAGACAATTGGATTTTGGATATGGAAACCTATATCATTTTGGATGCATCTAAAACTCGCGGGGAATGCACGATTCAATCTATGGATGAGAGTTAGCACATGTTTATCTGCTAGGGTTGAGGAAACCATTTGTGTCACTAAGAATAAACAAATCAAGAAATACACAAAATTGGAGAGGAAACATATGCAACGAAGTGCAAATCATGAGACTAGTAAAACTAGCATGGTTAACCTATCAAATCACATGATGCATGAGGATGAGCTTGAAATCTTGGGAAAAGTTATGAATTTCTCTATACCACCCACTATCATTCCATTGGAAAGAATCTTATGTTCTATTAAGGATTCAATCTCAACGTTGTCAGAGAATGAGGAAGAAGAGGTAGGGAAAGATTTCTCTTTGGTTCTAAGGAAAATGAAACCTTCAAAACCTAACATTAGTAAAAAAGAAGCGTTGGCTTTGAAAAAATTGATATCAAACAATAAAATAATGATAATAAGGGATGATAAAGGAAATGAAACCACTGTGATGAATGCACATGATATCAATACAAGATGTATGATCACTTGACAACCGAGAGTTGTTTTAGAAAACTGGGAAAATATCCAAGTAGAATAATTGTAAAAGAGGTTACAATGTCCATCAATAACTCCAAATTGGATGATGATAAAAAGAAAAAGCTCATTCCCAAAAACCATATCATCGCTCGAACATATCGAATGCCCAAATTCATAAGGAAGGGGTCCCCTTGAGACCTATTGTAAATTTCATTGGATCCACAACTTACCAATTGGAAAAATTTACGGCAAAAACCCTAAAACCATCGATAGGCCATTCCTTCTCGTACATCAAGGATTCCTCTCATTTCCTCAATGGCATAAAACATATTCAATTGAATGAAAATGACATGTTAGTCATCTTGATGTAGTTTCTCTTTACACAAAGATTCTGGTTGATGAATATGCTATCAGATTTATAAAAGAAACCATAAATGAAGAAATAGTGAGCCTAGTTAATATTTTTTTGAAATCTACATATTTTATCTTTTGTGGTGACATATATGAGCAGATAGACGGTGTTGCAATGGGATTTACACTCTCTCATTTGGTTTCCAACCTTTATATGGAGTATTTTGAGAAGAAGGTCGTCGAATCCTCTCCCCTAAAACCAAGAAAAATGGAAGAGGTTTGTTGATGATGCAAACATTATTTGGCTTCATGGTAAAGAGAATTTGGATAGGTTCCTTACACATCTAAATAACTAGTATGATCACATAAAATTCACTATGGATATCCAAGAAAACAATTGCCTCCCATTCCTAGATGTCCTTGTAATAAAAGTAGATGGATCTCTTGCACACCAAGTTTATCGAAAGAAAACCCGCACAGATAAATACTTGCATGCAAACTCTCATCATCATCATTCCCAAAATTTAGGTATCCTAAACACTCTTGCTATTAGAGCAATCAGAATCGCCAATGATGACCATATCAATGAGGAATTCAAACATCTCTCAAAGGTCCTTAGGAAAATGGATATAAGTTAAGAGATATTAGGAAGGAATTTAGAAGAGAGCAAAGCTTAGAAACCAGGAACCATGATAAAAAAGTGGATAAAAGAAGATTGGTTAATCTCTCTTACATTAAGGGGACTACTGACAAAATAGCCAAGATTTTAAGAAGAAAAAAATCAAGACTGCTTTCTCCCCTCCGAACTCCTTAAGGATAATGATTGATAATGCTAAAGATCCGATAGATCCAAAAATGAGAAAGGGGGCCTATTCAATTCCTTACTCTTGTGGAAAATGTTACATTGGTGAACCTATGCGTTCAACAAAGGTGAGACAAAAGGAGCATTGCACATACATCATATATGATAGGGTTATGCAATTTTCCATGGCTGAGCATTCTCATAATTCAAACCATCCTATATGTGTGGAAGATACGAAAGTGATTGCTATGGAAGATCATTATAATAGGATACGCATCCGTGAAGCAGTTGAAATAGAAAAAACATCCTCAAAATTTCAATAGAGATGATGGGTTGGTATTGAGTGATTCTTGGAAACCACTTGTTCACATCCTCAAGAATAATATGACCATAAATAATAATTAGCCTCGCTATCAATGCTTGGATCACTATCTTTGTTGAGTGATTATATAAAATTATTCACTTATGAGCTATCTGACTCATCTTATATGGAACTACTGTGGTTGAAAACAATGTTTATGGATCATTGCTTACTCATTTTCCACTAAGATCTCTTTCTCCTAATGATGGACTCAACTAAGTAGTATAAAACGTATGTTGAGAATGAAAAACAATACACAGGTTTTCATATTAGTCTTTGCAAATATGGACACCTAGTTCAAGTATAATGTGATCCTTATCGATGACAAGGTTCCATTCACTAAGTTAAAGCTCACGGATCTTTCCAAGATGCCAGTTGTTGAACATGATGCCAATCATAAACCCATACCACTTGGATTGGGATTGTATAATCCCTTAGTCTCATCTTCTACTCTTCTAGTTATAAACATGACATGCATACCAAGTGGCTATGTTTGCATCAAGGGTTCAACATGCCATTTCAAGAATACATCCATCAATTCAACATGTTGCATATTCTTCTTAGCATCACTAATTCAACTAACAAACTTGTTCTCAAATTCAAAAGTGTCCTATAAGAACATCTATACTAAGAATTGAAGTACATGGACATCTCCACTATTGATGCCACATATAATCAAACACAATTGGATGAATAAGGTACATATATAGTGGAATATCCAATAACCACTAGGTAATGGATAATGGTATAAGGATCAACCCCAGTACATAAATAAAGTGCATAATATGTAGGAAAGTATCTATATTCCAATATGCACATAATAGTGGCTTATGACTTAGGAACATGGACAAATTGCTAACAGTCTCCCCCTTACTCATGAATTCGTATAATTGTACTAGATAGCAAAAAATGCTAGTGCAAAATATAATAACATATCCAATGAATAGATTCATTGAGAAACCCTATTCGGGGGAAAATCTGCTCTAAGGATACCAAAAAAAGTCTCTGAAGGAGAAGGAGAAGCTAAAGCCAAACCAATGGAAGTAGAATATGAGAGTTTTGGATTGACACATCTGGGTTGAATATCAGGTGGTTGGAAATCCATTTGAGTATCAACAGACCCTTTTTTGCCCCACTTCTTCCTAGTGGTAACATTTTGACAACGAATAGAATAAATTGGCAAAGTATCTTTATCCTAGGGTTTTCCAGAATATATAGGAAGATGATCTTTTTTATAAGAATTATCATCCCGAAGACTATCTTTGGGAGAACAGACTCTAGGAGAGGAGTGAGTTTCAACAAAGTTAGGAAATAAAATAGGTTGAGGACCAGATAAAAGATTTTCCTTTGGATTAATAGGCTCATATCCCTCAACAATATATCTTTTATCCTTATCTGACAAAGGGTAAAAACATCACCTATCGAACTTTTAGGAGCTTCTAGGGTAGAAGGTCTAGAAAAAACCCCATCTTTTGGTAAAGTGGGAGCTATGGTTTTAGAATAAGTCAATAAAGGGGAAGGAGAGACTGCACAATTAAGAGGAATATCCACATTTGTTGGAAGCCCTAAAGGTTTCGAATAACATTTATCCATTATAGAGACCCCTTCAATGAAAGAAAATAAATTCTTAACCAAATCCTCCTTAGAAATAAATTTATGAAGGAAAGGGAGAGAGCTTTGAAACTTACTCAGAATAGTGAGATCTGAATCATGATCCAACGGAAGACTGGGTTAGAATTTGGTTTCTGAATCCTCTGTATCCCCTAATGAGGAAGATGATCCAAAATATCTTCCTGGTCTCCCTGAGAATAATCGGGGAAATAATCACGCAAATGTCTTACTTCATGACATTTGAAACACCTGGAAGGGATGCGCCAGTAATCAATCCTCTAAGTAAAAGAACCCCCATTCCAAATAACCTCCACTTCTACCGGAAGTCCCTTGGATGGGTCGATTTCAACCAATACCCTTGGCATACACATGTCAGATGCTAGAAGAGTCTCCTCCTTGAAAAGAATGAAGCGCCCAATATAATTTATCACCGATAAAAAACCCCCAAAGGACCAACATTGTAAAGGAAATCCAGGGAGTAAAACCCATAGATGGCACCGTGAAAACTTCTCTTTCCAAGGATTAAAACTCACATGCCATCTACTAAAGACTAATGAACCAATATCAATGACCCAAAAATGTTCTGAAATTATTTTCAAGCTTTCTTTTGAAAGCAAATGAGAATTGGCCCAACCATTCATAAGGATATTTACTCTTGGAGTATAGTTAATTAGGGGCTTCCAATTCTTTGTCATCCAGGCTATAATTTCCAATCTTATCATTTTAATATACTCAAATTTACCCAACAAGGTTGGATTAGTTAACCCTAGAACCATATCAAAAGTTACATCTTTTCCCAAAACGCAGAGCGATTTACCTTTTTTAGATTTTTCAAACTTTAGTTTTCTAATTTTTTTGCATTTAGGGTCAGTTCTAGAAGGCACAAACTGAGATGAAGATCTAGGGTTTTGCGATCTGGGGATATATTCCTGAAAGTCTAACTGACGAGCAAAAGGAGTCTCAAAGCACGTCTTTGATTCAACCCCGGGTGAACTTTTCGGAGACCCAAAATCCTGAACTGTCTTCGAATTCTAAGACAAATAGTCTGCTTGCTCAAAACCAAAAAAAACTACATGCACCAAAGGGTTTGACCTAACCTTCAATGTAAGAGGAGAGGGATTTCCAATACTATCACCTTTGTGTGAATGCGGGGACCTAATCCTCAAGCTATCGTTTCCATTGATATCAACTCGAACCTTATCAGAAGAAGGACAACTGGTCACATCAATGGATGGAGTACAACTATCACCCACCTGAATACTTTTAGGCTAAGTAAGCCCAATACAACGATCCCCCTTATCCATAAAAAACTGAAAAATAAACCATCACATCTGCAAAAACCTAATAAAAAACAAGAAAATACTTCCCACTTTTTTGCTTGATTGGTACTAAGCCATCCTTACAAAAGGCGGACTCCAAAGGTTTTGAGAAACCCAAACCCTAACTAATTTTGCAAACCATAATCTTCAATAATGAATTCCATGGTTCGAAATCACTTGCTCATAGTTCAAGTACGTATGCTATCTCTTATAACTTAAAAATGATCATTTGGATTACTTGAACTATCTATGTGGATACCTTAATGAAATATCTATTTAAATATGTTATAAGTTACAATAATTTTTTAAAGGCTTATCTTGTATCAATATAATAAGTTATAAGTTACAATAATTTTTTAAATGCTTATTTTATATTAATATAATAATATATTCATTCACTTTACTTTTCATCTTTAAAATGTTTATTTTATATCAATATAATAATATATTCATTCACTTCACTTTTCATCTTTAACGTAACAATAATATTTTGTATAATAAAAAATTTTGAATTTAAATTGAGATATAAATCAATATAATATTAAATAACTAAAACATAACCATAAATCTATGTATAGTATCATAAATTTAAGTCAAAATATAAAACAACATAATATCAAATAACTAAAATGTATTAACCATATAATCTTTATGGTTTAATAATTGAATGTTTTAACATGTGTTAACCATATAATTTTTATAGTTTAATGATGGAAATGTTTTAAAATGTAAATCATATAAATTTTTATGGTTGAATAATTGAAATGTTCAAATGAGAGGTCTATTTTTGTAAATATTTTTTAAATATATATTTAATTAAGTTATTTTGATGATTTCCTTCATGGTTAGTAACTACGAGGTAGCAAAATTATAGAACCATGTGGTCACTAGTTTCTCTTAAGTTATTTTTTGGCTTGAGCATTCAACCATTGACTATGTGGTAACTCTTAGAGATTTTGTAGAGAAAGTGAGAAGCAAAGGTAATAATATTTATCTTTTCTTTGTTGATTTTACTAAAACATTCAATTCATTGACTTGAATAAAACTTTGGGAAATAATGAAGAAAGTAAGAATTCCACTTGAATGAAGAGAAGTCACTTTCAGCTTATATGAAAATGTTATTGCAAAATTGGGACATTGATAAATGATAAAACTAGAGACAAAAATGTGAAAATGGATAATAATATTGAGGTGAAACAAACACTTCACCAACATTATTTGGCATATTTATAGATTAGATAGAAAATTGGAATAAGATGATTAGTGAAGGAATAACATACATAACACGTTATGCTTTGTTGTTGTTGATTTATGTTATTGACAACACATAGAGATAGTCTCAAAGACATCTTGATGCTCTCAATCAATTTTGCACTTATTCTAAATCAAAGTTAAAAAAATAGAGGTAATGATGAGATGAATTTATTTAGGAATAGAACCGTCACATTTAATGGTGACAAATTGGAGATAATTAGTTCTTAGAAATACACAAGTCTTGAATTTTATTGTAGTTATAATTGGAACTCTGGGCGTGGAGACTCTCTATTCTATGCAAAATAAATATTGAAAAAATATTTAGGGAGTTGGAGATTGATAGAGTTGCTCTTTATAACTTTGGTACAAATAATAATTTTGTATGGTTGTCATATTTAGGGTTTGGGCCTCTTCTTAGAATCTTGAAAGAATATTGAAAGATTTCATAAACAATTCTTATTAGAGAAAGTAGGAGTTAAAATACAACCCACTACTCTATGATGATAAACATTATCCCAATTTATTGTATATATTATCAAAATAAAGCATATGGATACAAATAAGATGCAAGTAAAGATAACATCTCAACATAATGGAAATGGATTAAAAAATGAAGAATTAAAGAAGAAAATTCAATAGATGAACCCTTCCACTTGAGATTTAGTATAAAAGAGGGTAATAGGGAAGATGTGGAAAGAACATATTGAGGAAATGTAATTATATCAATGTGAAATCAACCAACTTACCAATAATACCTCTAGTAGAAAATATTAATGATAAAAATAATTTTAGATGAATCTACAAAAATAAAGTAAAAACTATTTATACTTTGTAAAGAAAGATAATTTGAAGATAAAATGCATATAATTATATATTTTCCAATGAAAATATAAGATATAAACACTCAATTAAACATAAAATTTTGAATAACTAACATAACTTTGAATTTTAAACATAGAAATAAGTTAACTATAACTACAACTATAACTATAACTATATATATATAT
>NWUY0300018468.1:80260-91368 GCA_004151065.3 Larix sibirica | reverse complement strand
TTATATTACAAGAGAATTGTTTGTACATGACTGATCATTTCAGCTTCCTCTGCGTTCTTGGCTTGCCAAATTTGTCTTTTATGTCAAGTTTTTCCTCTACATCTGGTCTGTCAACTTCCTTCACATTATGATTGATCACTTTGGCTTCCTATGCATCGTTTGGATTTCCCAATTGTCTTTTGCGCCTTTTGTTTTTTTGTCTCACAGCTTTTCATCTTCCACACGTCTTGAGGAAATAAACAAAATGATTGTATAAGAATAATTCATTGCCCACATAATAATTACAAACGAAGTGATAATGAGCATAACATAAATTGCAGATATATGATTGTCAATATTGTTTACAAATTAGAATATTGAAGCTCCCATGATCTTGTTTTTGGCCTGAAAATGATCATTTACAAAAAGGCATAAGGTCAGAAAGGGCCCATGAAAATGACCAAAATCAGACTTCCGCATTTCGCAATCCACAATCCTCAATCCACAATGCAGGCCTGCGGGAATCCAGAATTGTGGGATACCATTTCAATCGGTCTAATATTCCATCTGCAATACCCAATCCACAATGCGGGCCTACGGGGATGCGGGAGTGTGGAATTGAGGGAGACAATTTCAACTGGTCAAAAATTCCATCCACAATCCACAATGCAGGATGTGGAACTGAGGGATTGCAGGAGTGCGGGAATGCGAGAGTGCGAAAGAAAAAATCAGAAAGTTTGAAATGCAACCCCCAATCCACAATCAGAACTGCGGAAGTGCGGAATTATGTGAATGTGGGAATGCGGGATTGTGGGAGACAATTTCAGAAAGTTCAAATAACAATCCACAATCCTCAATCGGAACTGCGGTAACGCGGAAATGTGGGCATGTGGAATGCGAAACTGCAGAATTGAATTTTAAAGTCGAAAATGAAGTCCATAATCCACAATCTGCAATCGGAAATGCAAAATTGCGGGGTTGCGGGCACGCAGAAAAGCAGGATTTCGGAATCAAATTTAGAAAGCCAGAAATACAATCCACAATTGGGAATGCTGGAAGGTGGAAAGTTGGGATTGTGGAATTGTGGAAAAGGAATGATGCGGATCTTAGGAATGCGGAAGTGGGAAAATGCCTCTTCTTTTGTTAATTTTTAAGAAAAACTAAGTGTCAGGGGTAAGATGAAAAAAAATCAGAGTAAGATCAAAGGAAGGGCCCTACAATATCACAACATTTTGGGGGATCAGGTTCCATCTACAACACCTTGTTATCTCATAAAATATAGAAGGAAAAGAGCTTCAATAAAAAATACCAGCAAGTTCTCGAATCCTCGAACTAGACTAGGTGTTTTAGATGCATTCACCATCCTTTTGATTAGCGTCAATAGCCATCAATAGGGTTTTCCATAAATTACTAAGAAAATTTTGTCTTCAATCCATGAGTCATTGAATAGAACCAAGTGATGTCTCCTCCTTGTTGGACTAGCCTCTGAGAGGCTCAAATCATTCTAAAAGAAATTTTTGAGTATAAAATAGGTAGGGTCTGACACTCCAGGTAAGGACCCTAAATTCCTCTTAATTAGACTTGTTTCTATTAATATTATACTGCTGGTTACATGTTACTAAAGATTACTANNTTTTGTTCAGAGGGAAATCCTTGAACAAGTGCCCATGTTCATGGCACTTCCTGCACCTAAATGGTATATGCTCATGATCAATTGTTTGTATCCAGTCCTCATCATGGTGGCTGAGACAGATTGAGCCAGGGAGTGGTTTCGAGATGTCCATATAAATGCAGAGTCTGGCATATGAAGTATAACACCCAGCCTTGGTGGCTTCTGCTACATTGACAAAGATTCCTAGTGTGTTACCAATGCCATGCAGTGTTTCTTTGAGCCAGAACTCATGCGGTAAGGAAAAGAGCCTTAGCCAAACCGGTGCATGCGTGAAGTTTTCCTTCTCTGGGTAGAATCTCTCTGTCCAAAATCAGAGGTATAGTCCTGCAGAGTTGTAGAAATAGGGTCATTTTCAAAAAAATTGTCCTTATCCTCTAAGTTGTGGAAGATGGTGGTGAAGAATCTCTTCGAACCCAGCTGGAGATCTATGTGCCCCTTCGGCTTCCACCATGCTTTGATCCATTTGAGGAGTTCTTTTTCCATTGGCCATATCCCCAGGAACTTGCCTATAAGAGCATGGTCTTTCATGTATTGTGTATGGGATTCTATTCGATCGGAATTTATCTCATATCTTGGAATGCTGGTGGCTTGCGGGAGGCATTTTCCAGGTTCCCACACTCTGACTGTTGTTGGTTGGGTCATTTTGTTCTCCATTTGGATGTTTTTTCCTTTTTCTATGCTGGTTGTGCTAGAGGTGTTGTTCATTGTGCTTGTATCCATCTGTTGTTTGAATGATGTTTTGGAGCCTTCCGGTTTGTTGGCTTTGTTCCTTGCCGAACTTGTTATGATATCCTTGTAGGAGGGGGTTTGCAGCCCCCCCGTGAGAGCGGCCATGCAGAAGCCTGGTCGGAGGCATTGCTACCGATGCCCCATGCCAGGTGGGCGAGGAAACGATGAGCCTACGAAACCCTGGATGAGTGAAACCTTCGTTCCATAGCGACTGGCTTAGGTCACCATTTTTTTTAATCTCTGAATTATGAATGTTATTATTAAATTTTTCCTTTATTGAAGTTAGTCTTCTAAAAAATCCATGTTAAATTAAGCTTTGACTCCTGCATAGGCATTGAATAAATCATTTAAAAGAAAGACTTACTCGGATTGAAAATTATTTGTTTGATGAAATTAATGCTCTGAAAAGGACATTGATCAACACCAACAATATTCATGTTGCCGAGGGTGATTGAATAAGGGTCAATGACCCTGCCTCAAGATTAGTATTCACACTAATGGGGATCCTAGGGAAGGGCTAGTTGACCCTTATGCAAGCATAGTATTCTAATTGAGGAGGATCTTGGGGAAGGGTTAGTTGACCCTTTCACAAGAATAATATTATATTCAAGCGAGATCTCAGGGAAGGGTTAGCTAACACTTTTTCTTGATTAAAATTCTCATCAAAGGGGAGACCAAAGAAGGGTGGACTAACTCTTCCTTAGATTTAGTATTCTTGTTAAGTGAGAGATTGGAAAAGGGTTGGTTGACCATTCCTTAAGCATATTATTCTTTCTAAGGGGATCACGAGAAGGGTTAGTCAACCCTTCATCAAGCATAGTATTCTCATTAAGGGTGAGATAGATCAAGGGGCAGCTAACCCTTCATCAAGATTAGTATTTTCATTGAAGGGGATATAAATGAAGGGTTAATCAACCCTTCCTCAAGCATAGCATTTAATTCTAGGGGGAGATAGAGGAAGGGAAACTAACCATTCCTCAAGATCAATATTCTCAACAAGAGGTATCCCAAGGAACGCTCATCCAACCCTTCATCAAACATATTATTCATATCAAGGGGAAGCACAAGGAAGGGTTGACTACCCCTTGCTTGAGCATAATATTCTCACTGAGGAGGATCATGGGGAAGGTTGATTGACCCTTCCTTAAGAATAGTAATTTGGTCACAAGTGAGCCTAGGGAAGGGTTGTTTAACCCTTCCTCAATATTAGCATTCACATCGAAGGGGAACATAAGGAATAGTTACCAAACCCTTCCTCAATCATAGTATTTGTGTCTAGGGGAGCCTAGGGAAGGGTTGAAAAACACTTCCTCAAGTTTAGTATTCTCATTGAGAGGTATCCTAAGAAAGAGTTAGTTGACCCTACCTCAAACATTGTATTTGCATTGAGGAGGAGCATAAGTAAGGGTTAGTTGTCCATTTATCAAGCATAAATTCTTAGTGTGAGTGAGTTATACGAAGGGATATAATACCTTCCTCAATATTAGTATTCATGTTTAGGGGGATCTTGAGGAAGGGTTGATCAATCCTTACTCAAGTAGAGTATTTATTCCTAGAGGGAGATTGGGGAAGGTTTGACTAACCCTTCATCAAGATAAATATCCTCATGGAGAAGCAACCTAATGAAGGGTTGGATAACCCTTCCTCAAGGATGTCATTCAAGTCAGGGGGGATCCAAACAAAGGGTTGGTCGACTACTCTAACTTAATATTCTTTTTGAGAGGATATTTAAGAAGGGCCAACAAAACCTTTTTAATTCTTATCATTCAAGTCAAGTGGTAGATAGAGGAAGGGTTGTTCAACCCTTCCTCCAAATTAAATTTCTTAAGAGGTGGATATTAGGGAAGGGTAAAATAATTCTTTCTTCATATTAATATTGTCATCAAGGAATAACTTAAATAAGGGTAAATTGACCCTTCTTAGAGCTTATTATTCATGTTGATTGGAAGCCTAGGAAAGGGCCATGGCAACACTTCCTCTATATTAGAAATCTCGTCGACCAATATCCTAGGGAAGGGTTGGTTGAATCTTTGTGTAGACTAATACTTATGTTGAGGAGGATCTTAAATAAGGGTGAAATGACCCTTCCCCTAGATCCTACCAGAGTAATATTCTCATTATGAAAATTATATTTTTATTTTGTAAGTAAGTATACTATATATTATATTTCAAAAGAAGAGATACATTTAGATTCAGTCATATCATATCCACATCCCACCATTTCATCTATCCAAACAGATAGAGCATTACTACTATACAACTTTAGAAGTTCCAAAAATACCCCTCCCCCATGGGGGAAAATAGGGAAATTACTGACTCAATCCACCTAATTAATGACATACTCAGACCCACTACTATAAATACCAACCAACAATAAAACATATGACCCAAACAAACTCCTAAAGATGACAAATTCAAACAACAAAATCCATTTGTCTCAAAACATCTAGAATTATAACAGAGCAAGGTGTCAAGAATGAATCACCAAGAAAAATCAGGGAACTTGGTGAGCCGAAGACAACCCTTGAGACCATCATGATACGCCACAACACCCAAACTTTATGCATCAACCTGCTTGTGAAATAACATAATCCCTAGACGCTTGGAAATCACATCTATTTTCTTATGCATAAGTTGAGAGTCTACATGGTGCTCCTTCCATAAATGTATTGAAACTTCATCACCCTTACTCGTCTCCTCTCATTCCAACAAAACTTGAGCCAATAACCCCTTAACTATCTAGAACATGGTAATCGATCTCTCATACAAGGCCTTCTAATATCTTGTCATCCTCGGATATTGTATCCATTCTTTTAGGGACAAAAATTCCTCAGATGGTTTGGATTCCTCTAGCTCATCCCAGAGGTCCCACTTCACCCCTTCAATTTCATCCCAAATTTCTTGCAGGATTCTTTCCTTGTACAACCAAGCCACTTGAGCATCCCAGAGCTGCTCCCTATTTGTCCTCCTCGAACTAGTGGAAGTATCTCCCTTACCACCCTCTTGCAATTCCATGATCACCAATCGACCGCTTACAGAGAATGCAGGATTCGAAACCTTGCATGTGACCAAAATTATCTTATCACTCCATTGGATCCACTCAAACCTCTTGAAACAACCCACATAAGACAGGTTCTCTCTCCACTCATTAACATGATCAAATTTGTTGACCTCATACCATAGTTTCCACTTTGTAGAGTACTTGCTCATACTCATGACTGATCTATATTCTCTCATAAGAAACATTCACCATGTTCTACACTTATTCCTCGGTCGTGTCCAAGGTTTTCCAACCTTCCTCATTACTACCATTGTACCCTTTTCCTAATTGTCTGAACGCCTCATAACACCTTCTCCCAAGTACATACAATCGCAACCTATCCTCAATAAACCTCCTTTTCCTTCACATGTCTTCCCTCCTTTAACACATTCTCCACCCTTGATTGAATGACACCCTCATCCCAGGATGACAATTATAACCTATTGTTATAAGTCTAGAATCAAAATATATTTTGAATAGTAAATATTTTTTTGTAAGCTAACTATTTGTATTGAGAAAGGAAAAATATAGTCATTCAAGTTAGTACGCTACTTGGGAAACCTGACCAATAGAAAAACATAAGTTTGACATTATGGATCTTCAAAGCTCTGTACCAAGAGTTTATGATAATCCTTTATCTAGCTATCCTATATCTATTATGAGTAATATAACATTTTCTAACACAAAATTTCAAAACATAACTATGATAACGAGAGTAAGAAAAATGAAGCAGATCCTTTTTAAGTGCAAGGGGAATGCTCTTCATCATCAAAAACATAGATAAGGGGCACCTATTAGGATGAGGTGTATGGGAGGTTCTCATCCTATGAAACTTTCTCAGCAAACATTAATCCCGTGGTAGATTTGGCTATCAATTTAACCTTGGTTGTTATCTACTTCATCTAATCCCTAAATTCTTTCTTTAATTGCCTTAGTCAGTCCTAGAGTTCATCAAGTAAGAGTATTTCCTTCCTTTCCTCCTTGTGGTCCATAAGTTTTTTTCCCATAATATATTTCATGTGCCAATATGCTAAGACCATCTGAAAGTATTTGGTATCACTAGTGCAGGATTTCCTCATATATGGAATCTAGGACTGCATGTCGTGATGAATTTCATCTTCATCCAACTTTTCCTTTTCCTTTTTAACCTATTCCTCATCTTCCTCAATTTCCTTCTATATTATCCTTGGAGTGTGCCTATGATAACAAGTAATAGAGGCCTCGACATCTGCATGATGCACATATGGTGGTTTTGAAGCCTCTATCCTTGCATCCATCTTGACCTTTCGCTCCTCATGTTTTTCTAACCATGATGACCTCTACCCTTAGTCTATCGCTTTCCCCATAGGTCCAAGTCCCATCACTATTTTTGAAATGCTCTGCAACACTACTATCTCTTTTCATGACTAAATCCTCACCCATAAGTCACAAATATAGGGGGTTTTCAAAGGATAAAAGTTGCGTAATCACAGTAGTTTCCAAATTCGCGAGCCTTGCTGAATGATTTTTCTCTACACATCGACATACCCAATCTTGGTGTTTGTCCCAATCCCCATATCCATCATGAGTTGGAGTAGTTTGGCAGCATATTAATGTTGCATTGTCCTTCACCGACAATCCATACCAGAAAGCCATAATTACCAGTCCTTCCTTGTATCCATGGACAATCTCGTAGTTTCCCTTATGCATGGTGGGCAGTTGGATCAACAACCAGGTGTCCTTCTTATGTACTAGCTATCTCATCCTCATTACTCTAAGGCGTGGGTGTGGTGTGAGTTGCCATGTCTATAGATGAGGGCACTCTTGTCTCCTTACAACTGTTATTGAGCAGTTGGATTAGGGAAATAATTAAGATCTATTTTACTTAGTTAACACTTTTGATAAAAAATTAATTTAATGAAAAATTTATATATAAATAACCTTTAATAATTTTTTGCATGTCTATGCCATATAGCAAGTCTTCAATGTTTTTTGTAATATGTCTTTAGACAAGCTAGTAACATACGCAGTTGCTCGAACTGTTGGTTTTAGTCCAAGTCAAGTTTCTAGAGATTGAGTTCAAATACCTTCCTTTTGTTTGTACTATTTTTAATATAATATAATGTTCCTTCTTACTTAAAAAAAAAAACTTTAATAATTTTTTATTTAAAAATAAAATCATGTAATACAAAATTTCTTTTGTTTTTAAATAACATAAAAATTTGAAGATAAAATCATATAAATTGAGATAACATTATTTTAAAATAATAAATAATATAGTAATTTATCCTTCCTATTTTAATTAAAAAAAAAACTTATTAATTTGTTGTTAACTATAACATTCATTTCATTAAAATGCCAAATAAAACCAATGTTGAATTTTAAACATCTTGCCATTTTAAAAATTGAAATTGAGTAATTTATCTTTTTTTAATTTAATTATTTATCATTAACTATAACATTTATTCATTTTATTTTATTTTGTCAAGGATAGGGTGGTTCGTTGCTGAGTATTGATGGATTTCATTCATTTAACAGGGTTTAATTTCATTGAGACATTTTCTGGCTTGGATATCCTGTTGATGGTTTGCTCGACCTACCATCCACGATATGTGAGGAAGTTTGTTGAGATTTCACGTACGTATTAACTTTCCTTGATTCCTTCAAAATAGCAGAAAAATGATTTTTTCACTGAAAATATAAAAACAAAAACATTCATTTCATTAAAAAATACAAATAAAACCACTCTTAAATTTTGCCATTTTAAAATTTGAAACTGTGCATAAATAAAGAGCGAGAAACTTTTGTTGGGCCCTTGTCTTGTCATCTAATTTTGGAATCTAAAAGCTAGCTCAACAAGGTGATTCATACGTTCAACAAGAGATACATTTAGGGGGTTCAACAAGGAAATTAAAAAAAAAAAGATTTTATGTTTCAGTATAGCGATTCATCCGTTTAGCGGTTCAACAAGGCGATCCATCAAGGGGATTCAAAAGCTTGGTAAAGAGGGACAATTAAGCATAGATTTTGTATTTCAAGGTTCTATGAATTATAGAATTATCACGTTAGAATTAGATGATATGATACTATATCTCATTCCCTATCAAGCAAAATATATAGTAATCATAGAGGTCACGATACTTTTTTATTCGAAAAACTCACAATAATTATAATACTTTCATCCATAAAAAAAAGCTTTGATGGTACATATGTTATTGTGAAGGATTCTTTATGAATACTAAATATAGATTTAGAATCCTTTGGTTTTCTTATCACCTCATTTCATAAGTACTTTTATTTATAATTTATCCTTAATATTAGATTATTTCAATGAAAATTTTGTCATAATAAATTAAAGAAAACTAATTGAGATTTTATACACACTATTACTAAAATATTAAAAATAGATTTAAAATCTTTTAATTTTCCTATCACGGCATTCCATAAATACTTTCATTCATAATTTATCCCTAACATTAGATTATTTCAATGAAAATTTTGACATAATAAATTAAAGAAATTAATTGAGATTTTATACACACTATTACTAAAACATTAAAAAGAAATTTAGAATCCTTTAATTTTTCTATCACCTCATTTTATAAGTACTTTCATTTATAATTTATATCCCTAACATTAGATTATTTCAACGAAAATTTTGTCATAATGAATTAAAAAAAACTAATTGAGATTTTATACACACTATTACTAAAACATGGGTGAGAATTCCGAACTTCTTAATGAATAAGAATTCAAAATTTCAGATTTGAAATATGTAAAGGATGTCTTAAAACCTCTATCAAATGGAGATTCAAATTTCAGTAATGGGTTCGATGTCTTAAAATCATTATTGGTTTACTATTAAAACTTACAATATAAAAATTATTTTGAAACATATAATGTATATTTATTTTCTGATTACTTTCATATGCTTGAGGATTCTTGCATCAATACGATGAAATTATTATAAATATTTTCTAAAAAACCAATAATTAAAATAGGCTTTTAATTTTTAAATATAATTATTGAAATAAATAAAATAGTATACTTTTAATAAATGTTTTTAATAATTAAAATAAAACACTCATTTATAAAAAAAATGTTATACAATAATTAAATATTTGATTAGTTTGAATGTGAAACACGTGTATTTTCTCATCAATGTAGAATTTTTATGCTTAATTTATATTAACCAGGGATCTCTTTCTCATCTAAGGAACCCATGGAAGGGTAGCTCAACCCTTCCTCTCCGATAATACTCTTGTTGAGGGGGATTTTAATGACACTCTAACCTTCCTCTATATTAGCATTCTCATTAATGGGGATCTTGTATAAGGTTCTACCACCCCTTCCCCTAACGTACTATTCTTTTTAAGTAGAGATTCAAAAAGTGTTTGTTGACCATTATTTAAGAAAGTAGGTTTCTTATCGAAGGAAATTTTGGGGAAGGTTATAGAAGGGGTCAAGGGGAACCCTTTGAAGGGATAATCGATCCTTCCTTTAGACTAATATTCTTGTTGATGTAGAGCTTGAATAAGGGCTCACTGATCCTTCTTCTATATTATCATTCTCAATGAGGAAGAGCTTGAAGAAGGGTTAGTTAACCCTTCCCCAAGCTTAGTATTCTTGTCAAGGAAAAGAGAAAGAAATGGTTAACTAAGTTTTGTTCATGATTGTAGGTTTCTCATTAACATAAAGCTTAGGAAGGCTTAAGCAACTCTTCTATAATATCACAGGTTCTTGTCAAGGGAAAGCCTAGGAAGGGTTAACTGACACTTCTTTTAGATCATATGTTTCTTGTCAAAGAAAATCTCAAGGGAGGGTCATTCAATCCTTTTTCTAGACGAACATTCTCATATAGGGGGAGACCAAGGAAGGGTCAAATGGAATGTCCTCTATATTAATGATCTCATCGAGGGGGGCTTATTAAGTAAGTGTCAGTCAAAACTTCCTTTATATTATCATTCTCTTCAAGTGGAATCGGGAAAGGGTTGGTTGACCCTTCTTTAGGCTCATAGGTTTCTTGTTAAGGGAAATTTTGGGGAAGGGTTAAGGGGAGCCCTTGCAAGGATCAATTGACCCTTCCTCCAAATTAATATTCTCATCAAAGGGGGGGGATGAATAAGGCTAGGTTGAATCTTTGTCTATATTATCATTCTTGGTGAAGAGGATTTCGAAGAAGGGTCTATCAACCCTTTTACAAGATTTGTATTTTCATTGATTCAAAGATTATGAAAGGGTTGATTGACCTTTAATCATGCTTGTAGGTTTCTTATCAAGGGAAATCTAAATCATGGTCAAGTAACCCTTGCTCAATCTCAAGGTTTCATGTCAAAGGAATGTCCATGGAAGGGTAGTCATACCCTTCCTGTAAATTAATACTCTCATCTAAGGGGATCCCATGGAAGGGATGAACATCCCTTCCTCTTTATTTAAACACTAATTGATTTAGATCTTGAAGAATGGTCAACAAACCCTTCCTCTAGATTAATATTCTTATATAATAGGAGCTTGATGAAGGGTCAATCAACCCTTCTTCAAACTTTGTATTCTAATGTAATTAGTATTTTTTGCTAATATTTTTGTGTGACAATGTTTTATATGGTCAATCATGTCTTCTTAAATTTGTAATAATGAGTTATGGAATTGTGCCTAATAAAGAAAGTAATTGTGCGGAGAGCTCTACAGCCCAGTATGAGGGAGATCTTG
>NWUY0300018465.1:61119-73531 GCA_004151065.3 Larix sibirica | reverse complement strand
GTGGCTCCAGATCCCCTTTTGTATGCATTTCTAGATTTTATTTTGAACTTATTTAAACTCTCTTTGTTTTTAATTGCAAATCGAAAAGCATTGATGGCACCCGGTCCCTTCTAAATTCTCTGTGTTTTCAATTGTAAATTGATAAGCGTTGATGACATCCTGTCTTATTTAAATTCTCTGTGTTGTCTTTTTTAAAACATTCCAGATCAAATAGTGACTGTGGTAATGACCATTATAGATCTGCGTGGATGTTATGTGTTCATTTACATATCTCTGTGTAAATTTGTAACTCTGTTAACATCATTTATACATTCTTGAATACCAGCAAAGGAATACAGGCTTTAGATCCAAACTATTATAAATATTATCTTTTAGACTCTGTTTCATTATATAAATCCCTTCAAACTCTGGGGAAGCAATGAGATCCAGGCTTTGTTTCCAATTTTATTTATTCATAAATTCATGTTTGTGAGTTTAAAAAAAAATTATAAAAAAATTAAAAGTACCTGTGTGTGTTCCATTACGCATGACAATTTCAGGTTTTAGTTTGATTTTAATCTGAGTATTAACAAGTTATGTGCTTTCCCATCATGGATAGAAATCTCAGATTTACATTTCGTGTTTTTTTGTCTCTGTAATCAATTCAGAAATTGATTGGCATTTCCAGATTGCTGAAACAAATTCTGACCCTGTATCGTTTAACCTCTGCGTAACTTAGATCATTGGCATTACTAGATCTATCATTCTTACACCATTTATTGATTATCATTGCCAGATCACCGAAGCAAACTTCTCTATGTTTAGATGTGAATTGCAGTTGATCCTCAAAACGTTGCGAATCCATTTCTTGACCCCAAATCTATTGCGTGTATCCCTTAATCTGTAATGTTTCCAGAATCCTTAATTTTGAAATGAATTCGCCTACTTACACTCTGCATATCCATTCTCATTCAATGTTTCAGAATGGTAAATTCAAAATGCCCTTGTCTTTTATTTCCTCTGCAAATCGAATTCTTAAAGTAACGTTTTCAGAATTGTAATTTCGAAATGCATTTGTCTTTTATTTATCTGTAAATCGATTGTTGGGGCAACGTTTCCGGAATTCATGATTTCGAAATGAGTTTACCTTTCATTCTTTGCAAGTTGACTTTTGTGTAACGTTTCTAGAATGTGTAATTAAGAAATGAAATTGCCTCTTTCCAATCTTGTGCTTCCAAAGAAATTGTGTTTCCCACATTTTGTAATATGAAATATAGTGGGATTATTAATGTATTGAGATTTGTTTGTAAAAGTATTGATGCATAGTCTAGATTCAAATTGAAGCGTTGTTGAGAATTTTTATGGTTGTTGCATTCCCCTTCACCCCTCTAATTTGTCTAAGAAACTTTTTCCTGGGAATGATGGTTCTGGCCATCAATCGAGTCCCTCTACTGTTAAGGAATGTAGATGAAAGTCTATAGTTAAGATTTGGGATATCCCTATTCTCACGCCCCATTATCTTCAGTTTTTGGTCCTTGCTTCAAAAAATCAATCTCTAGAGAAGCCCTGCATAGAAAGTAATCCTTCTAATTATATTTTGGAATATGTACCTNATTCCTATGCTCCATCAGCGTAGTCATAGACTCAGCTGCTAGCAGAGTTCCCATTGTGTCCTTCAGGTTTTGTTCCTTCGTCTATGCAACCTACACTTTTTTTTCTATCTCCTTCAAATCCGCACTCTCAATGAGATGCAACCAGGTTTGTGTGCTTTCCTCACACATCTACATGCACTTTTCCTCTAGAGTCTTGATGTTTGCAGTGGCTGCACTAGTTGTTTTAACCCTTTGTTGTATTTCCTTTAGTGGAGTACATGGCATTATCCTCACTTCCAATTCCACAATATTTGTACAGAATCCTTGAATAGATTCACTTATTTTCATCACCTTTTCTTCCACTAGAATGTATACCTCCAGTTTCCCCTCAGGAATTGCGTTGTATATCCTATCTACTTCCCGCTACAACTTCTCCTCCTCCCGTGCCTCCTCCTCTTTCTCTTTCCACATCTTATTATTCTCTTCTTCAAGTGTTTCCTTCTCTACATTTTCCATAGGGAATTATACTAATGTCGCAATTGTGCACAACTTAATTTCCTGCATCACACCCGTCTGCGATGTATGCAATACATTTGTTGGCATCTATGATAAAACTAGCTCAATTGAACTCACCTCTACTGTACTCTTTTGCAACTCTACTATAAGGAACTCCATTAATCCCAATGTTATATTCATACTTCTACTCTCAGTTGATACCACTAATCACTGCGAAGCAATATTCCTTGGTCGTGAACTCTTTCTATGCTCTTTCTCTAATCTGCTTATCGTTATTTTCGCTGCTTTCAAACCCTGATGCTATGCAACTAACTGTTCTTGCATGCTCGTCTACATCTCTTCTTACTTCTACACTACTTTCTCTAATGCTTCCTCTATCACTTCCCTAACTTGGTCATTGATCTTGTCCAAGTCATCTTACATTAGTGAGTGGACAATGGGATCTTTTGTTGCTTTCCTCTTTTTCTTTTTCTTTGATGGACCTGCTTTGGTCTGCTCCTTCCCCTTTTCTCCTACTCTTAGCGCAGTTTCTTGTGCAGTTCCTCCTACACCATTTCGTTGTTCTGATTCTTTTTCTTACTATCCTTCTTGTTCCTTATCTTACTCTCCATCTAGCTCTTCTTTTGATTCTTCATTCTGTCCTTGATATTGCTTTTCAACCTGCTTTCGTTGTTCCTCTTTGGTGACGGGGACTCTCCACTTTGCATCCCAATCATTTACAATTTGGATGACATATTGCTCAGTCAGTCTATATATTTTTGGTAACCACTATGCTTTCGGATCCCTTCTTGCTTGGATATACATATGATGCAACCTCGACCTTAAAGCCCGCAATCCCCTTGTACATTTCTACCACCCATGACTGAATGCATAGTATTGACTTCATGATATACTAGATAACATCGTTATAAACAAATAATTTCATGTTATTATCATTCTAGATCCTTTTATTTGTTGTATGCCATAAATGAGCATATTTGGTTTCCAGACATGGCTTATGCACAATATCCAAGAATTGTGAATCCTCTGGCTCCCTCCATGCAACCAAAGAAGTCAATATCAACAACCATGCATAATGGAATAGTTGAGAATTTTATTATTCCTCTCTGCAGTCCTCTAGAAACTCATTCTCTAAGAATGTTTCCTGATTTAGCTATACACCTGCTACGCACTTCTCTGTTGCTACTATTATCCCTGCTATGATCTAGTCGTTATGAATTTTTCTACATTTTGCAAGCCAGTACTTGCATCACAAACCTCACTACATCATCATTGACACTTTCCACATCTAGCCCCTAATGTGCTCTATGTGTACCATGCTTATCCTTCATATTCTTGGCTAGCACTTCTTCCCGCTCTTGATCAGATGCATTGGGTCCTCCCCCACTGTCGGCAACCTTGTTATCTCTATAATGAGTTTGTTGTCAATTGACATTGCCTTGTCCAACCAAATAAATCCTCTTTGTACGTAGATCAACAACATTTGTACACAGTTATTAATATCTAAACTTTGACCAAAGTGTGTAGTCTCCAACAAATTCAATATGCCTATGTGCTTCAAACCCATTGCCCATTGATGTGTCTCTATTGTAATAATTGGTGAACCTATATTGGTCTTTGTGGTTAAATAGTTTATGGGAGTAGGTTCCATAAAGTGCTATGCGATGGTAATGTCATGGTATTCATACTTGAAACTCTTCACGGTCCCTAATATATTTCCCCATACTAGAATCTCCTTTGGAATTGCAAGTGTTTCAAGGGATACTTCTCTTCCTTCAGCAAATCTCCTAACTTTGCATCCGTTTTTCTTGGGGGTGTGTATTCCCTTGTAAAACTTGTTGGTGTGGAGATTGATGCCCATTTTCATGCTCCTGATCCTGATGCACCTGCTACTGGTACTTCTTCGTCTCTCCCAACTAACGGTTGCTTGGTACGTGGCCTCCTCTGAACTAATGTTGTTGCCTTTGGTGGCATCCTTCTGTACTTCGTTGGATACAACTTCACTCTATTCCTCAACTTTTCTATGCTCAATTGGGATCTACTTGCTTTCAGACTTATGCCCTTCACTCGTCGCTTCATTCTTGATTTTAATTCCCTCATCTAGCTATCTTTCCTATCTTCATGCCCATTATTGCATTCAATGCTAGCCTAGATATGTGTACCCTCCCCTAGATTTAGTCTAGATTTACTTGGGATTTGCTATCATATTTGAATCCTATCAGAAATCTTCTACATTTATTGTGCCGCATCCCCGTTGCTTCACCAAAATGCCTAATTTTAATGCTCATGACCTAGCTTCTCTTATACACCTCTTTTTAATTTCTATGACATTCTTCCCCTCTTTTCTACAACATACTTCCTTCTATGTCTGCAACATACTTCCTTCTCTCTATTTGTAACATTTTTCCTTCTTTTTGCACAACACACAATTTTTTTTGCAACACACACAATTTTTTTTTAACACTTATTCTGACTACTGTGTAAAAGGATAGTTGTCCCTGTACAGTTTTAGCCAACTTCCATTAGCAAATCCTTCTAGGGGTTCCCCATTCATCTTCTCAAGTTGAACATCCCCTTCCTCTATGACATATTTTTTAACATAAGGACCTAACCAATGCATTCTTAACTTACCTGGATGATTCATGAACTTGCTATTGCACATCAAAACCAGGTCTCTAGTCTTGAACTGCTTCTACTTGATATGTTTTCCATGCTAGGCATTCTCGTGCTCTTTTTGGACCTAATGATGAAATCCTAAAATAAACTTGTCTTCTTCCAACTCCATTAGTTATGCTAGTCTTCTTTCTACTGTGCCACTATCTCTAAGCTTTGTAAGTGCAACAATGAACAAACTCGAAAAAATGAATTCCATAGGCATTACTACCTCTTGTCCATACATTATCCAGAATGGTGCTTGTCCTGTCATCTTCTTGTGTGTTGTCCTATAAGCCCATAATATTGCAGGAATCCTCAAATCCCAGTCATCTATATTCACGTTGCATATCTTTGTTAGATCATTCTCTAGGATTTTGTTGAATGGTTCAACTATTCCATTTGCTTGAGGGTGATAGGAGGTGCTCTTCTGATGGTATATCTAGAACTATTCATTCAAAGCAACGTTTGTCTTATTCAAAAAATGGTTCACCTGATCACTCATTAAAATTATTGGACAAACAAACCTTGTCACGACATTCTCAAACAAAAATCACACAATTGTCTGTGCACTACAATCCTTCATCGGTTCTACTTCTACCCATCTGGTTAAGTAATCTGTCACAGTAATGATGTATCTTGCTCCCAACTTCTTCATAGGTGGATTGATTGGCTCTACAAAATACACTACCCATTTATCAAATTGATGCAATGTGACTTGGGGCAACAAGGGCATATCGTCCCTCCTTAATGGCTTGCTAACTTGCTGAAAGAAATTGCATGTCTAACATTATCCCTTAGGATCCTTGTGTAGAGTAGGAAACCAAAATCCCGAGTGCATAATCTTTTGTGTAGTCTCCTTCCTAGCATAATGGCCTCCTGCAAATTCTTCATGGGACTCCTTTAGTATCACAGGCCTTTCATGTTATAAGACACATCATAACAGAATCCCATCTCTGCCTAGCTTGTACAAATTTCCTGCAATTAGTTGGTAGTCGATTTCTTTTACCACTAGTTGCTTCTTCAGCACAATCATGCACTCAGGTGAGGCTGCACCCATACTCAAGAACTGCATAATTTCTGAGATGTAATCATCGACCATCTGAACTACAAATAGGTGTGCATCTGGTAGAATATCATCTATGTTTCCTGCATCCTCTCTGATTTCTATGCATGATAAGAGGTCAGGTCCTAAGTTCAACTTCTCTAGCTTCACTATCACTTCAAAATCATATTCTTGAAACAACAATAACCATATGCATATCTCCCCCCCAAAACTAGCTTATTTATTAGGTATTGCAGTGCAGAATGGTCAGTGTACATCATAAAACATGAATGCAAAAAATAGTGTTTGAAATTCTGTATCACATATACCATTGCCAATCCCTCGTGCATTGTAGTGGTATAATTATTTTATGTATTCGACAACTTCTTGTTTGCAAATGCAATAGGGTGATCTAAGTCTCCTTTCACTGGTTGTGCTAGAATTCCTCCCAATGCTATGGATGACACATCCACATCAACATGAAATTCCTTCTTCCAGTCTGGGATTACCAAGATTGGAGTAGCCACCAACTTCTGTTACATGATATCCAAGCTTTGCTGATACTCTTCATGTTGATGTATATGTAACTTCGGAATNAATGGTAACAAGACATTGATTTGCTTCTATTGTGAGTTTGGAAAGGGATCTTGGTGGGGGGGGAAGCCCACTTCTGGATCCCTGGTTATTGTGTGTTATTTCTACGGCCCTATTGCTCGGGGGTTCGGGAAGAAGAAGAGTATTCCCCGATATGGTAGGGAGGTCAACCGAGGGGTCACTCGGATATTGACATTTGGACATTGGATTGCGGTGACAACATCTACCACAACTTATCAACGAGTGGTTTCATCCCCAACCTTCGGAAATAGGTTCGGTATTTGATTAAGTAGTGGTATATGTTTTTTGTCATTTAAAATATGAAGTAAATTGATCATATAGAAAGGTAAATATGGATGAATGAATTTTTAGTCATTAATAGCGAATGAGTTGTGGATACCTAGATCTCATTGATAAGAAGAATGTCATTATGTATTGTTTTACTATCGATTAACAAGATGGAATAAAAGAGTCGATCTCTATGATGTTATGCCTCCATATTACATTCCTATAATTATAATAAACGAAATCCCCATTTCCATATCTCTGTTTACGTCACTCTGCATATTTTTGTGTGTCTCATTCGGTTCCAGATTGAAGGGAGATCCAATCTCCATCAATATTATCTCTGTCGTGTTTCTTGTATCTCATTGGTTCATATAGGAAGGAGACCTGATATCCATTTGTAATATCTCTGTTTGCATCTTCTTTGAATATTCGTGTGTATCATTTGATCCTAGATCGAATGGAGACTCGATCTCCATTATCTCTGGTTGCGATTCTCTGCATATTTCAAGTATCTCATCTGACCCCAGATCGAATGGAGACTCGATCCCCATCAGCAATTTCTCCGTTGGGTTTCTATACAAATCCTTGTAACTCACTTGGTTCCCGATCGTAGGGAGACCCGATCATCATTAGTAATTTCTCTATATATTCCGTGTATCTCATTTGGTTTCCGATTGTAGGGAGACCCGATCTCTAATAGCCATATCATTGTTGCATACCATTTAGATCTAGGATCACATTCTAGTAGTTGAAAAGAAATTAGGTCATGTTTTATTGATTGAGCATCTTTGCTAAACTATATTTATAAACTTGCATTCCATTTAGATCTGGGATCGCATTCTGGTAGTTGAAGAGAAACTAGATTGTATTTTATTGATTGAATAATTTTGTTGAATTATAATTATAAACCTGCATTCCATTTAGGACTAGAGATTTCGCCTGAAAGTGGTCAGACCCTGTTCATTTTGAGTCTGCCCATCGAACATAACTAATTTGCATTTATATTTACTGATTGGAAATTGTATTGAAATATAATTATGACTTGTACTTCATTAATTTTGGGAGATCTCACCCGATAAAGGTTAGGTCATATCTTAGTTGAATCTTATCGTTGAATAGTAACGAAATCATTTATTTAATTACTAATTGAACATTATATTGAAATATAATTTCAAACCCTGTACTTCATGGAATTCTGGAGATCAAAACCGATAAAAGATTAGATCATATTCTGTAGTTGAAGAAAAACCGAATCGCACTTCTATTTACTGAGTAAGCAGGTTGAACCAAATTGCATCTCTGTTTACTGACTAATCATATCGTCGATGTGTATTTATAAAGCATGCACTTCATCAAATTCTGAGGATACAACTTTATAAAGGATAGTCACATATTTTATCATTGTGCCGATTGACGACAAAGAGAAAGTTGCGCCGAAACGGTCGGCGAGGAACATAAAGAGCAACGATCAGCGTAAAATTGAAAGTTGCTCCGAAATGGGTAGTCGACAAATTGAAAACTTAGTCGATGAAGAGATCAACGAGAAATTGGATAAGTCATCGAAATGGGTCAACGAGGAATAGAAAGTGCGGCGATCGGCGTAAAATTGAAAGTTGCTCTGAAATGGGTTGGCGACAAATTGAAAACTTCACCGATGAAGAGATTGGCGAGAAATTGGATAAGTCGCTGAAACAGGTTGGTGAGGAACCAGAAAGGTCGCCAAAGTGGATGGGCGAGAAATGGAATTCACACTGATCGACGACAAAGTGAAAGTGTGCCGAAACGAGTCAACAAGGAATGGTAAGTGCGTCGATCGGCGGAGAATTGATAAGTCCTCAAAAATAGGTTGGTGTCAAAGTGGAAAGTGTTCCAATCAGAGTTAAAAGTCCAAGTCCGCCAAAACGATCGGAAAGAAAACGATAAGTCCTCTGAAATAGGTCGGAGGGGAATTTACAAGTCCGTCGAAACAAGAAATTTGAGCGGTTTCCAGGGGGATTTTTTAGGTGCCCGGAATTGAAAAATGCCATGTAATTTATGTGCCAGATTGCACGAAATTTGATATATGTTATAAAATATGATTTCTTTAAATGATGAATTGTTATTTCTTAATGGTACAAATGGCGATTCTTTATGTCATAAAGATTGTGAATTCTAAAGGTTATAATTTATGATTCTTGAATGATATAAAGTGTGAATCCTTGTTGTGAATTCCTATTGTCATATATTGTGATGACTTATGTCCATTAAATAGATACTTTAAAATAAATGACATAAATTATATGTATGTGTTACTTAATGGTCACGTACTCAAAATTTACTATAACCTAGGACCTTTAACTAGACTCATGACAATCATAAATCCCTTAAGCATATAGAGGTATTGCGGCTATACCGTCGATGATTATAATCATGCCAAAGTTGTTTAAGGGGTTGAGAATCTTAATGGTGGAATTAAACTTTTACTCTCTATTAATTTTTTATTTTTTTTAAATTGCTTTCTCGTAGAAGGAGGGGCCCTACATTTGGTATCAGAGCTGGTCGAGCCTTGAGCGTGCAAGAATCATATTTTTATAGGCATTCGNAGAAAAAAAAAATTTACTTGCTTTCTCGTAGAAGGGGGGTCCCTACATTTGGTATCAGAGCTGTTCGAGCCTTGATCGGACCAGTAAAATTTAATATAACTTCCACAACGACCAAGAATGAAAAAGGATAAAAATTTATGTTTAAAAACTATCATGAAATGACGAAAGTTAATGAACCCTTTCGTGGAAATCAGAATCAAGTTATGGATCATCGTGGATGAAGGAGAAGAGGGAGAGATGGGAGAAGACGAAGTGAACGTTCTCCACCCTCGCCAACTCCTACAACTACCCCACCACGGTAGGAAGAGTAGGAATCCATTCCTACTGGAGAAGTTGTTAACTTGATAATATTTTTCAATGAAGGCCGGAAGCATTACCCGGTCTACTGCCACAGCGCGAGCTAGGAATCCAACCTAGAACAAAAACCTATAGCTAGAACCCATTACCGAATGTCGGTACCCGAGTTAAAGGAGTCGCAGATTCAACTTAAAAAATTGTTAGACTTGGGATTGATTAGAACTTGTGTATTTATGAATTTGATAAATGGAGTGTGTCATCAATGCCTAGATAGGTTTGTACAAGTATTTATAGACGAGATGTTGATATATTCCAGGACACTCGAAGAATAAGAGGGACACTTAAGAGTAGTACTACAGTGTTTATGAGAGAACCATTTATATGGGAATTTATTTGAAGTATTCAATCCATCAAAAGTAAGAGAAGGGGGGTTCATTACCTTAGGCCACATTATTTCGGGTGAAGGAATTGTAGTAGATCCTGCAAAGATAGAATCAATATGGAAATGACTAGCACCCACTAACGTACATAAGGTACGAAGTTTTACGGGACTTGCGGGGTACTATAGACACTTTGTAGAAGGTCTCTCCATAGTGGGAGGACCCATAACGGAATTACAAAAAAAACACACACTTTATTTTTATAGAGAATTGAGAAGAGGCTTTCCCTAAACTTAAGAAGCTATGGTCAACGACACCTATATTAAGAGTCCCTGACGTGGACCAAGATTTTCTAGTAAGTACAGATGTAATGAAAGATGAAATTGGGTGGGTATTGATGCAAGAAGGGAGAGTGATTACTTACACTTCCCAAAGACTTCGACCGCACGACGAAAACTAGGCAACCCATGATATGGAGATGACAGCAGTGATTCATGCTAGTGACACTATTTAGTCGGAAGGAAGTTCGAAATGAAAGATGACCATTATGGATTACAACACATACTTACCCAAGGTGACTTAAATGCAATAGATGGAAGATGGCAGGAGATACTCAGTGAGTATGATTTTGACATAACCTATGAGAGGCAAACTTTGAATAAAAGGGCCTATACACTCAACCGAAGGCCAAGGATATTCTTAGTAAAACCTATGGAGACCAACTTGAGAGAAAAGAGACTAATCACTATAACAAAATGATACATGCTATAATGAAGTAAAAAAAAATGGAATTGAAAAATGAGAAAGAGGATACCCAAGTATGAGGGATACTCCTTAGATACAGACAGATTACTGAGGTATAACAACCGTATTGATGTACCAGATAACGAAGAGACCCAAAATTGGATATTGTCGGAAGCTCGCAGAGCGGTTTACAACACTCATCCCAGAATTAAAAAGATATATGTGGATCCAACGTTCTTATTAATGAGATTGTCATATTGCATGTAACACCAAAAAATAAATAAAGATCATTGCTGCATTTATACTTTAGAAGAGTGCTCTACATTATTAATTGATTCATAAATTCATAAGGTTACATGCCTAAAATGGGAACTCTAATTATTATAATACTCTGGTTTCAAAGGAAAATATTGCATATATATACATCAAGGTATTGGATCACCTAGTAAACACGATGTAAGGGAATACATGGACATTTTAGAAAGAGAGGGGACATATATTTGTATACTCTTAAGTATAGAAGGTGTAAGGATGATTTAGGATGAATTGAAACTATGTAAAATGCTTATCATAAATTATGGGAGAAAACCAAAGAAGAGGAGGATTAAGAATTTGTTTTTCTCTGAGTGAACCATATCTCTTCATACAAAATTCAGTTATGCGAGAGTAAATCACAATGAATGCTTAAGACGATTGCAAGTTTATAAAGGAGGAACGACATGGTTAAGCAAATTTCATGGTCACGTCATGGAACATACACATACATTTGTAATTTGGAAAGAGGAAATGGAATAAACATGCAATTATAACTGGTGAAGTTCCAACGAATTACGACAATATATATTAGTTGCTTCAACATGAAAATATTATATGCTTATACAACTATAGAATATATATATTTTTGGATACTTATATTTATACAAGAAGAAATTTATTCGTGGAATGGTAAGTATTACTAAATAGACCTTATGAAACTCTTAATCTGGGAAGATCTAAACTGGAATTCAATTAAGAATTCAACACCAACGTAATGTAAAGATAAATACAGAATGAGGATCATAGGAAAAGAATGAAGAATACATATTTAGCGGAGAAACAAACTTAGTGATTTTTGGTTATCATTATACAAAGGTCAATTGGAAAGACACCAAAACCCTCCTTTCGCCAATACTTGGATAAAAATCGAGAGAGTGAAACATACACGAAATTTGGAGAAAAGATATCAAAGTTACTAGCATGAGAAACTGAGCCCCTTGACAAAGACATGATGTTATTTATGAAAATGAATGAAAGGATAAATTATATATGTGGACTAGATCACTAAATCAAGACACCTTTGAGAGGTGTTAGAAATTGAAGTCATTAGTGGAAATTATTGGGCAAATTATTACATGAAGTACAGTACATAAAATTACCGATGAAATTAGAAGATGACGACAAAAGACATGGATGTGAAAAGAAAGTGAAACTCACTTTGGAAGTACAATAAGACTTAAATTTGGGATGAAGTTCTATATAAGAGGGGGTGTATGTAATGCCCCTAGAATGGATGTATACTTTGGGAGCACTTGTCGAGTGACCCAGCGGAACAAACTTTAATAAAGTGGTCCTTTGAGTTTGGATGTATCTTAACGATTGAGAAAACACATGATGAATTGCATAACGACAGAATGATAAACAAAAACAATGAAATGAATGATACTTGTAGAAATGGATACTTTACTTAAATTGATGAATAAATGC
>NWUY0300018459.1:18191-29551 GCA_004151065.3 Larix sibirica | reverse complement strand
CTTGTCATTTGCATTTCCAATCCCCTCTAAGTTCAAGTATTATGTGGACCGACAAGGTGAGAAGTCGAGTTCATTTATTACTGTTGAATACCACTGCTAGTTTAATAGAACATCAGTGTTTTAGATTTGAAAATGTCCAATATGTTGTTTCTCTAACTTCCTTTTCTGCTTGTAAGCAGCGAAGTTACCTTTAGAGTTTCCTGATGGGACAACACCAGTCACCTCCCGTATTTGTATATACGATAGATCCAGTGGTAGTGTTGGTGTTGGAGCTTCATTTAATAAAGCCATTCTTCCTCCATTGCCTGTCAGAAGTCTGTATATGGAGGAAGTACATGCAAAGGTTTGTTCCTCCGAGACAGTATTGATTTTGTGGATATGTTCTGCATTACATTGCTGGCTACATATGCTTTATGTGCTTTGTGATACATTGCAATTGTAGGCAGATTTAGTCATCATATGTTTCTCTCTGCTCTTGAGCACCTTTCTGAGCAAACCAAATCAATCTCTATTGGTCCCAATATTCTGGGTCTAAAGAGAAATGATGTGTAAGGTTTTTCTTGTTACATGCTATAAATTTCATGATCCTTTTTTTAATTGCTGCAATAAATTGTTTTTTCCAGACGTTGGCTGATGAACTTTGGTTTAGTGTTGGGGGTCAACATCTTCCTTTTGGAGCTTCACCTCAGGTTGGTACAAGTTTCTAAGATACATTTAGTTAATTCTCTTGTATCTTTCCTTCTCTTTACATTTGCTTCTAAGCAGGAAATAGTGGTAAGTTTTGATGTACGATGAATGAAGCTTTATTGTCAGTCAGTACAGTTGCTGTGATGTTGGGGCAAACATTGTGTATGAATGTCATGGAACTGAAGTTGTTGCTTCTGTTTAGGACACCATTGACTTGAATAAAACTGAAAATGCGAATGTCACAAAAAATTCCAGGACGATGCAAATGTAGATTTCAGACTTCAGTAGTGTTTTTTTTCGCATTCAGTTCGTAATACCCCTTTGACAATAATTATATACGGCATTTAGACATATTTAATTTTTGACTAATATCAATCATCAGAAAACTAATCAATGGGTCCATTTGTTGTTTGTAACCACTTTCTATATAATTTTCTTTTAACCATTATAATAATATTTTTAGTATGATGACATAAATGAATTGTTTTCTGTCCACTGTTCTTATTTATTTATTTAATTTTTTTTGACACTAACATCTTATAAGTCCTTGCAGGATGTTTGGACTGAATTGGGCCGTCCCTGTGAAATTCATCAAAAACAGGTAGATTCTATTGTGCATGTAAGACTTGGTAGCCAGTGAGTTGATTAGACAGCCATTCTTATCTATTCTGAGTTCCTCTTATAGGATGGTTGCTAGTTGTTATGAATTTCTGGAGTATGCGTATCATAGAATAGCTTTCTCATTTTATCATGCTTGCCCATCGTTATCTGTGTGTGCTTGTTCAATTCTTTTTCTGTGTTTTTGTATTTCTTTCATACAATGATGGGGTACTTAATTTCAAATATAAAAAAGGTTGGCATAACAGTATATCTTGCCAATACCTTCTAGTATGATGCAGCTTAACTGTGTATCATATTTCCTATTTCCTTGATTTAAAGGTAGGAGCTGTGCTAGTCACGTGTTTCAGTAGTTAATATTTCTGATCCCCATTCTGAATTGAATATGGCTTGTTATCACCCAATCTCACACCCTTCAATATAAATTCTTAAAGCTCTAGGTATGGGCTTGGTGAAACTAAGAGGGAGGCAGATGTCACCACACCAAACCCTCCTCTGCTCTTTGGCTTGTCTCTTCTCCAACTCAAGGGAGGCTTCCCTAGGATAGGATTGCTAAAGCTTCCAATGAGGTTCAAGGTGAATTGAAGAGATGGCTCTAGCAAAACAGGTTGTTTTAGTAATTTTATCCATTGGGCTATCGAGTCAAGCAAAGGCTCAATGAAGGAGTTTCAAAGACATGATTAGGAGGATTAGGGCAGCAAGATTACATACCCTAGCCACTTTCTTATTGCCTCACAAATTTCAGAATCTACAAAGGGAAAGTACTATTGACAATACTTTCAAATGATTTTAGGAGGATAATTATTATGCAAGGGGGCAAGAGAGTATATAACCATAATACGAGAGACATACTACACCTACCACTTCCGATTAACAAGCATAAAAAATAAGAGAATATTTATTAGTTATTTCATTAAACCAAAACCATTATCATTTGAAGATTTCATCCATCAGTAAAACAAGAGAAACACAATACCATTCAACAGAAAACACTTTGATTCACCATCCAAAGGAGACCAATAGATATTCAACTAAGCTCAATGGGATTTCTCCCCAAATCCAACCATGAGAAAAGAAAGAGATAGAAAAGCCTTATACAGCTTTTAGCTTATCTTCTTCCTACATTAAAATAACAATAAACTCCTAGATCTAGCCTAGGGAGGAGTAAAGAAACCAAAATACTCTAACTACCATAACAAAATCCATGAAATATGGTGGTCAAAACCACATGTATAGGCCTCCAATAAATAAAGAGAGGTGTCTCCAATCAAATGAGGGATAATACCAAGTCAAACCTCAACACGTAGCCTCCAAAAGCTCTCCAAGTGTAGCGCTCCAATAAATAAGGTCTCCAAGACATTCAATGCATCTTAGATCTGGGGTTTCACCCTTAGATATGGGGTTTGCCCCAAAGTTACAAGACTCGGAATTGGCAAGATAAAAGAGTGAAGAGTTTGAATTGAATTGGGAAAAAATCGACAAATACAAAAAAATAAAGATATACACATTTTGAATTAAAAGAAACTTTTTCATTGATATTCAGTAAGGCCATGTCCATACAATGCAAAATATCAATAGATGTTCAAAATTTTAAAGATGAATAGGGTATCACATATACAATGAGTCCAGATTCCAAATTGAGAGCTGGAAGCATTATCTTATAAAAGTTAACAAAATAGTAAATACTAAAGTCTGATCAAGGTAAATAACGACATCACAGGTGAATGATTTATGCCAAAAGGAAAACCTGCGTAAGAAATTTTATAGCTAATGTTTCGGACTTCATAAAATTGAGTCCATCATCAGGGCGATCTTATGATTGGGATGAGGAAGACTAAACAGCGAGGGACATATTAATACTGTTCATGTTGAAGCTCTTTGTGTGAAGGTCGGCTTTAGAATTTTTCGAGCTTCAGATTCCTGCTGTCGTGTTAAACAGTTAAAGAAATGTCTTTTTTATTTTTAATTAGTTTAATAGCCAGCCTCCATGTATCACTTAGAAGCAGATTCTTCCAGATCTTTATCTGCTTGACCCTTGAGGTCCTCAAACTCCTCGAGGCAAAAAAATCCCAAAAAACCCTAAAAAATGATGTAATAACATACAACAATAAAATACTGCTGTAAACAACCTGTAAGGGTACCTACAAAGGAAGAAAAGAACCTAAAACAGTCTGTAATAGTCACTGATTTTAGTACATACTTGTAAATTTTGAAGCCTTAGTTGTCCAGCAGCGTCGATGGATGGCCTTAGATGGATGCCTTCTTCCTCTTCTAGCCCTGTTGGTCACTATTAGTCACTGTCCCTAACCTGGCAGAGGAGAGTCTAGCTGAAACAGACTGCAAGAATGATGAAAGACCCAGGAAAAATGAGTTTTATAGGTAAACTGGGCCTGTGGTGAGTCAAACTTGGCATTCAATTTAAACTTGTGAGTCAAGATCGGTCAAATCAATTTAAACTTGGGAAGTTTCAGATCAGATTGTCTGATGGCCAATCCGATCCGGAATTGCAATTCAGTGAGTTAACTTATGGTTCCTGTTACACTGGTTTGACCACCTAGATCTCCTCCCAAGCACAACAACCTTCATCATTAATGCAATAGATGCTCTCCGAGGTGAATTCCCCAACAATAAGCATGAAAAGTGTGCAAGCAACCTTCTTATAGTGGAGCATTCCACTATAATGGCATAAAACCATGTCAAAGATGCAACAATGGCCACACAAGTGGCTCCCCAAGTGAACGCTCCATCAAATAAGGCATAAATGAGTGTGAAAGTAACCTCAAAGGAGTGGATGCTCCTCAAGAAAGATTAATAAATGATGCAATGACCTCCGTAATGCATGAGTGAGTGAGTAATTTGGCTCCAAAGGTGGACACTCTCCTTCAAGGGTGAATGTGCAATGAATGTCCTCCACTAAATGATGTCGACGTATCAACCAAAACCCAATCTTTGATGTTGCATCTCATTAATCCATAGGAGGAAGATAGATCCATGAGCCAAGGAGACCACTAATCAATAATAGAAGTACCAAACCCAAGAGCAAGGTGTCCCACTGTCCATGATAGTTAACCACTTGATGAGTAAGGGGACGACCCCTTCTACAAGCCAATACTTTTCCTCCATAGGTGTTGAGAGAGATGAACAAGGAGAGCATTCCACAAATAATGATAGCCACCAGTGCCAAGCTGTCATCCATATGTCTAGGAATAAGAGTGCTCCAATATATATCCATTATAAGCCATCCATGTCATCAAAACATGCCAAATAAGCTAGTGCTCCATGAAATGGGGTGGGTCATGCCTTCAATATGCCAAATTAAACTACCCATGCTAGGGTGCTCCATAAGAAGATGATCCATGTGTCATGAACAAGTAATGCATGAGTGAAATGCAACATCATCTTCTAGGGAAGAAGCTTCAAACCCTTATAAACACATACATTAACATCCATAGGCAATGCTTCATCAAAATAACACTTACTAACACTTAATAACACTTACTGATGCTTCATCAAAATAACACTTACTAACACTTCTCACAACTTTGAGAGACCCTAAGTTGATGGGTTCCCATTCCATGAATGTATAAGGTGTTAGTCAAATGCTAAGCAAAACAAACTTCATATATGCCAATATCATCCATATGAGCACATCAAAACAACATGAGAGGACACATCCCATAGCTACTAGCAAAAATACACCATGAAGATCTATCAAACAATCATCACCTAGTATCATCACAACATGAAGAACCCAATGGATCAAGCAGATGCATCAACCTCTCAACCAAGCCTTGTGATGAAAATTCACAACTGTAGGACCTCATACAATGCATAGGGTAACATTTGGTTCCAACTTGGGGACATGCACTCAATGAGAGTGCACGAGAAGCTTAGAATCTCCTGCATGTACATGTTAGCAATGGCAACTAAAACCAAAAACCATGTGGTGGGATGGATAACCTCAAAATCCCTAAACATCACATTACATTCACAATGTTCACATAGTTCCTCATTTATTTTATTTGATTTGCATCTACTCTAATGCTTATGCAAGAGCTTATTTCTTCTCCTACCTACCTACTCTAGCTTGTGAAAATGAGAATGCTAAGTAAAATCATATACCCAATGCAACCACTTGAGTATTTCATCAACGGGCTAATTTCTTCCCTTGTGTTTGGTTATCATCCAAAACAAGGCTACATAGAAAATTACATGGATCAAAGCTGCAATCTCCATAAGATAAGGATTGAAATCTGCAATGTGCTCATGAAGATGACCAAGAACTCCAACTTCATGCCAAGAAAGGCATGCACCAACACAAGGCTTCTCTATTGAAGCTTGGATAGGACTAGTGTAAGCATCCTCATGGCTGAAAATGAACCCCTCATCATCATCACCACTCCCCTCAAGCAACAAAAGCTTAGGGGCTTTACAGATCTGCAAAGATCTTCAAAATTATTCTCCTAATATGATATACATGAGATATAAATTCCAGCCTTAGAAAAAAATTTTAGCCCAAAATATAGGGCTTGAAGCCCTCCTTTTGATGGCTGGAAAGTTCTGCAACATTGAAATGCTTGCTGCCCCATACAAATTCCAGCATTAAAACATTATTCCCAGCCGATAATACATGCACAATATAAGAAACTGGAAAAGAAAAGTGGTTGCAGATTTATGCAATTTAGACCTTGCTATAACACATTATTTCCAACCCCATAAATATGTTTATTTGCTGAATTTTTACGTATAAACATATAAAAAATTAAAGGGTTTTGTATCTGGAAAATGTTTGCACAAATAGCATCACAAAACAGCCCTAAATCATGAGAAAAATTATCATTAGATAGTGAAAAACATGGTTGGAAATGACTTAGCAATTGCTGCTCCAAATCAATCCTAAAATCTGCACGATTAGCAAATATAGATGGCTGAAAATGAATATGAGAAAAATTGGAATGTGCCTCATCCATATGAGGCTGTTCGAAGGCTTCAAAATCTGTACATCCTTCATTAGGTGTCTTATATATTGGGTTTCATAAGAATCTCCAATAATCTCTACCCAAACCATGATCAAAATTTTGAAAATTCTTGTCTATAACAACATACCCTTGGCTATCCTTAACATCATTGAAAGTGGGAGCAAAGAAATTTGCAAAATCCTCATCCTTTAGGGGTTTTTCTTCTAGATCATCTTTCTCAAAATCATCCATAGATAAATCAACAAACTCAGAATTTTGAGAAAGAGTAGAGCTTACCAAACTCTTGTTTTCACAGGATTATGAAAGGGAAGCTTGAGAGGCTTCTTCATTAATGTCCTCATGTGCATGATCTTCAATTTTTTCATCCTCTTACTCTTCATAGAAATGATCCCAATGCTTAAGAAATGCTTGAGTAAAACCTGCATAAGATGAGTTCTTTCCCTTTCCAAAGAATGAAACCATTTCTTAGCACTTCCTTCTAAAGATTGATCGAATGACCTCATAGCACAATCCTCATGCTCAACATTTAAATCTGAAATATAATCTCGAACCAAAGAAACATGCTTGGATGCATTGTGATTATCATAAGAATCACCATATAATTCTGGAATAGATCGTTTCCCAACACAAAAAGGAGTTTCATTGGGGTACCCATGAATCTTTGAAAAATATAAAGGAGCACATGCCACACTCATTGCAAAATGTAGGCTGCAAACAAATCTTAAATGATACCTCATGTGAAGTTGCCAAGATAAGCTTCAAATGCCTCCAAAATGGATGGATTTGCTCACCTCTACACCCACCAAATGTCTTCAAAGAAATATCTGGAAGGAACAAGGGCTTGTTCCTTGACGGAGTCGCCACGTGAGAATATGCAAGTGTGCCTAAGAAAAATATGCCAGTCACAAGAGAGAATGCCAAAATTAAGTGCCCTTAGGCTTATAACAATTGTATTTCGGATCAAGAAGATCACAAGATGAGATAATACAAATGAGAGCTTGAGTTGTGTATCTTTGGTTCTATACACAATCCCTTCAATAGGGGGATATGGGCCCACACCCCAAGAGGGTTATTGAGCCTACATATCAGGTTTGACTAGGTTGTCCTTAACCATATCTAGTAATATAAGATAAATAAAATATGGCCTTATCCATAATTACAAGTACATAATGATACATATGAATGGTCTGTGGCCACATGTACAGACTCCAGAGTACACCAATAATTGTCACATATTTGGTTTAGATTATGATCAATAACACCTGTCATTAATGTGGTTGTAAGATTGAAATTGTTTGTTATTGAGGTTTTATTATATATATTGCAAATCAGTCGGAGGTCTACACTTTCCTTTATGCCCATTCACTTGTCTTAATTGGATTTTTCTGCCTTGCTTCCTGTTAGTTAGACTGCCATATTTTGAAACATAGTTGCAGATTCAACCTTCTCATAGAGTTTTTGACAGATTGGGTGCCTTTCGGTTAGATTGTTGTTTTAATTGGTTATTAGATGTCAATCAGTCCTGTCTTTTCTTTGTAATCTGTAAGGAACATTTGTGAATTCGTTTATTCCTTTAAGGAATCTATACCCTTTCTGTAACTTAAATGCACATACTACTCCTTTTGCTGTCACCATTGCATGCCAATTTTCAACCCTCTTAGACTGAATTACATCACTGCTTCCATCAGCTCCTGCATTCCTTCCTTTACATAGTTTCGATAGATGGATTCTTAATTTTCTTTTAATGTGCATATCCCTTCAAATCTTTAATCCAACTGCAACTGCCCTTTTTCGCCTTTCCAGCATCTTCTATGCAAGATTTAAAGACTTTGTTTTCTTTTTTTCTCCATCATTTTGGGATCCATCTGTAATCATTTCATCTAATTTAACAATAAGGAGTTATGATTTGGTTTTTACTTTGAGTTTCTATCCATTTTATCAAGTTACAGGATAATTATTCATGTTTTTATGTGATTCAATTCCCACAACCATAAACATGAATGTGTTACAAAATTTTATGTTCCATACAAACAAGTTTCTGTTTCAAATTGGTTGGCTTGCCTATATTAATCCAGGTGATTTTTTGAAGCAGGTTGACCAAATGGTGATTCATAATGCTTCAGATACTAGTCCACAAACAACGTTATGCGGGGACTATTTCTATAATTATTTTACTCGTGGAATAGATATATTATTTGATTCTCAGGTATTTTCACAGTAGCGAGGGTCATTACAGTTGCTTTGGGATTCAATTAATGCATACATAGCTATATGTTAAGATAATTTCTGATTATCTTGCAGACACACAAAATCAAGAAATTTGTATTGCATACAAATTTTCCTGGCCATGCAGATTTCAATTCCTATATCAAATGCAATTTTGTGATCCATTGTCCACGTAAGTTTTTGGGATCTTTTATCAAGTATTTCGGTGTGCATTTTTAACTATGCATGAAATTTTGTTAATATACTTCTAGAAATGTTACAGATTTCAATAATGTGCTTTGATAAGTTGGTTAAGGTATTTTGATGTTTCATATCTAATTTTTCATTTTCATTTTCTATTTAACTTTTATCATTGTTATATTGGTTCAGCCGACACCCAAAAGGATGAGGCAAACACATATGAGCATTGTATTACTCCCAATACAAAGTGGCATCAAGTTCAGGTACTAACAAAAGATTTTTCAAGGCAAATATGGGCCAGTAATATAAATCTCTGGATTTTAGAAACGTTATTTTCCATTGCATGGTTCAAAATATTATTGTAACTTGCTATGATGGCAGAAACAGTGCATCATTGTGTGGTTCCTCTCATCTTAGCGTTGATTTTCTTTAATAAATTTTCATAACCTACTAGTATGTAATTTATAGGTTGGATGGTTTCTTGTATGTATTATATTACATGTTCTCTGTTATATTGCATTTTGCAATACAAATGGGCTTATGAAATTATGGAACTAAAATAATAAAATAAATCAAACTGAAGGAATTTAGAGATTCTCTTTTTGCCTCCCCATTTGGCAATGCACTTTCAAAACTGTTAACTTGAAATTAGTAGAGATGGCAAAATCTTCTTTGTTTGCATTGTGAACATAGGAGAACCCACGACTACTTGGTCTTCTAGGGTTCCTTATACCAATCTTGTATACTGGTTCTAGAGAGCAGTTATGAACTAAAAGCTCCTTTTCTTTTCTTTTATATTTTGCTATTTATGTACTACTTTTACACTCCCATTAACCCATAATGGTTACTACTGGATATTAAGTTATTAACAAATATTTCATTTAATTTCATATTAAATCTTCAAGTAGGAGGTTTATTATACAATGTATAGGCATTTTTAAATATCAGTAATCACTGAAATCATGTTAAATCTCAGTGAAAACATTTTAGACTGTTACTGCTTATTACATCAAAGGGCAGGGCTGCATTTTCTCTCTAGTTGGTTGTTGGAATCAATTCTTTTACCCTTTTTCTGATTTTATTCCCTGGTTTCTTCGTTCTGGCTTTCATGTTTGGAAGGGCATGCCTATAGGTGAAACGCAATTTGTGAAGTAAAAGAATAGGTCTTAATAATCACACTATTCACGAGGTTGATGCATGGCTATATGTTGAGGAGAAACATATGGGCAATGAAGCTACTATGGATGCCCCAAGGGCTAAAACCTAGTGGAAAATGTTATGAACACTTTCATGCTAATAGCTGTGCAAGTCTGGCAAGTCTCATTCAAAGAACCATGTTGATTGCCACTAAAGTGGTCTTGGTTTTGACTGATATCTAGAAATTTGAAAATCTAGCTTTGAGTCTGGAAACCCAAAGAAACCATGGGCTGGTTTTTGAAAAGGCTTCTTGCTATAGGAATTTTAATATTTACTGTATTTGCTTGCAGGAACTTTTGGGAGATGGTGGCCGGGCTGCAATTCAGACTCAAGGTTCAATGGCAACTCCTTTCGGCTCAACATTTGTTTATGGATTTCGAAATATAGCATTTGAGGTGAGGTTGTCATATTGGAGATCTACACTTATACAGCTTTTGCATTTGTTTGCTTAATGTCATAAAAATGTGGCCATGAATTTTCTGAGTCTATTCTTAACTTCATAACATTATAACATATTGGTGATGATGATTTACTTCATGTCTGAAACATATTCTCGTGAAATATATTCTTGATTCCAAACATTTATAGGATTTGTGTTTTTTCAGCTATCATGAAGTTAAGAATGGACTAATCTTATCTAAGTGTTTGCAGGTCATGAAAAATGGGCACATAGCCACTGTAACTCTCTTCCAATCATGATTTACTTTAACAGAGGTAGTGCCTTGAACTTTCACCTAATCTAATTTACTTTCTTTCTCGTGCTGTATAGGGAGTGGCATTCATTGATTATTAAGTTTGGACTTGTTTTTTTTGCTTTTCTTCTTTATTTTAGGTATTTTAATTTAGACATCCCATCCTATGGCTACATCTCAGTGAGCTACCTCAAGGAGCTAACATAGTCAAGATTACTTGTTTATGTGGTTTTTGTGGGATAAAGAAATCTGCCATGTACCTTTTTTGAGCCATTTGAGGTTTATGCCATCTATGTCATATTTGCAAGGTGTTATTTAGCCTCGTCACTTTCGGCCGTTGACATGGGAAATGGGTGATAGATTTACGTTTTTATTGGTCCATGCAAATTTTCCTGGTGTTTTCTGTGTTGAAGTTTTTGAACCATTTGTATAGTCGGAAATAGGAGCAAATTTATCATATCAGCATTAATGCTCCGAATCCCAACAGAACTCCAAAGTTAAGGGTGCTTGGGTGAGAGCAGTACCTGAATAGATGACCTCCCTGGAAGTTCTAGTGTTGCACTATCATTTTTTTTTCAAAATATTTTTAACAATACCGACCTTCCTAACTTTTTAGGTCATCAAAACTATGGAGTTTAGGAAAGCTTGTCTCCAGTCTTTTCAAGTATAGAAATAAAATTCTAAAGCAAACCAGTTAATCTTGTACCAGATTTCTTTCTTAAGGTTCAATAGACCAAAGTTGTTCTCAATGGAAGTTAACAATCATTGTCTCAATGGATGT
>NWUY0300018454.1:0-12138 GCA_004151065.3 Larix sibirica | reverse complement strand
AACAAAATAGCAAGGCTCATAATTGCGAACCATACATTTATCATGCTAAACCAACCCTTAATTACTACATTATATGAGCTATGATTGAAATACAATACAAACCAATATCCCCATCATGACAAGCATAAAATAGAGGTCACTAAAGGTTTCTAATCATTGTTTATGATACAAAAGTAACATAATATAGTTCAATATTTTGAAATTCAAACTTGCACAAATTCAACATCAAACTAAGCCACACCAAAAATATATTTGACATGTAATTATAATGTTGTAAATTTAAAAAAAGTTCCAACATATGATTTCATTTCCTCCAAGAGATATTCAATCCTAATCCATATTCATTATCATTAACAACCACAATCAATGCAACATAAGTTCTACCAAAGCATGGAAATGCATGTAAAAAAATCATTATGCTAGGCCCAGTAAGCAACCTAGAGTGCTTTGATTTCCATCACCATTAACAACCACAACCAATGCAACGGAAAGCTTTGCCAAAGCATGGAAATGCACATAAAAAAAACACTATGCTAGGCTTGTTAAGAGACCTAAAGTGCTTTGATTTTCATCAACCCTTAAAATTGTTTGAAAATTGACAAGGTGTACCCAAAACACCAAGATGAAGATGTGTGGAAAACACAAATATTTCATATTTCCATACAAATCAAACTCTATGAAATTGACACAAGCAACCACATATATTTGCTAAACATAAGACAATATTGAACAATTAAAATGTAGTGTAGCTACAGACTCAAAATTTAGCTCCCTTGAAATAGAGATTTTTATTGAGATCCATTATGAAGGGATAAAGACCTAGAAAAAAAACCATCTGCAACACTAAAATGAGTTCACTCATAGACAATACAAGCCTAATTTTTGTCACTAGGGTGTTGATTCACTCATGAAATAGAATAAGGTTTAAGATTCCCACCAAAGCTCCTTATTTATTGTTCTTTGTCTAACCCCTATGACATGTTTTTCAAAAAGGGAATGATCCCAGGTACAAGTCCCAGGGAAATTTGGCATAGTAAATATCCCTCAACTTAGAACCTAAGGAAATCTATGAAGATTGTTCTTTGTGGTGTAGTTCCTTTGGGCATATTTATTGAGGCAATTCCAACAACCCAAAAAAATAATAAAAAGTTTTGAGTTGGGGATGCTTCATAATAGTAACAGGCCTAGATATTGGATGCATCACCAATCCATTTGATTATAAATGGAAATAAACCTAGAAAGACTAACCACAAAATTTTGAGACACATTCAATTACAAACATATTTCATGTCCCCCAACAAGGGATTACTAGAAAAAGTAATTAAAATATTTGTAGATTAAAGTAGTGTTCAAGTATACAGTTTCACTTATTAACGCCGCAAGAAATAACAATTTCATTCCAATATAAACAATATGAATTATACTTATAACACAATAAGAATTTCCATAGCATTGATGGAGTACTTATCTTTTCCAAAGACTGAATGCCAAGCAATAGACTTAGATAGAGAAAATTTTCACCCAATTGTAGTATTCCTTTGTGTAAGCCATGCCCTATCTAGGCTATGGTACCACCAAGGTGAAGAAAACAAATTCATAACTCTCTAAAGCCATCCTCTAAATCCCAAAATGTATTAAAGGATCAACCAAACAACCTAATATAGAGTTTAATCACACCATCATTGGAATTCACAATATCTGCTTGACACAACACAAGAGGAATTATCCCTTCTCTACTCAACATATTCTTAGAAGTTCCTCCTTCCAATCCTCTTAAGTGTGTGCATAGAAAGTCTAATTTGTTTTCCATTTCAAATCAAACACCGTCATAATTTCCTTTGGCTCTTAGAAATTTTATTTTAACTTTCTATAGGAATTATCAATCTAGGTATCTCTTTACTCAATCTGGTTAATTTTTTAGCATTATACCCTTCTTTGTCTTCTCTATGTTTTCCTCTGTGTTCCTCTTCATCGCAAGGTTTTAGTGGTCCTCTTTCATGGGTTGTTCAACAACCTAGTATGGTAGATCCCTTTTTCCAATCAAAAACTATGTTTTTCTCTTCTCTATGCTACCCAAAAAAATGCTCTCACCCCTTGCCCCCATCCATTCGAATTTCCTTTCTTGGAATTAGTGAAAAATGTGGCAAGATAGTCTTAATCCAGCTTTTTTTAAATTCAATAATGTGGGACAAATTTACCAAAAGTAGGAGGTGGTTTCCTAAATTTAGGAGATGTTTAGGTCCACTTCTCTTATCTTAATTTAGACTATAGGTTAGGCTCAACTTCATAAAAGGGTGAAAGGTTAGGGTAATGGAAAGTTGGGTTAGGCAATTAGCAATAAGAGACATATTAGGTATATAGGCACCTAGACATTTCCTTGAACTCCCTTATCTTTCCCCTCCCATGGTATCATAGCCCCTTTAGGTTCTCATACCCAATAAGTCTTGGTTAATTTATTAAATACAAAATGACAAAGTTTACACATATCCAAAATCACGATGCTCTATCTAACTTATGGTGTGAAAAATTCATAATAATAAAAGTACCTATGCAAAACATTTAAACATAATTAAGTTTAGATTATTCCAAAGATTTCAAAGTAGGACAATACAATTAACCACAAATTAGCCATGCTTCTCTATTTCTCTATATCTCTAGTGCCACAGTTTAAGTAATGATATCAAATGGAGGTACCATAAAAAATTTAGGGACAACACAATAATTGAAATCTAAATGGGTATCAATGATGTGGTCTTAGGGGGTCCAATGGTTAAAACTATCAAGAATAGCAATGGGTCCAATGGTTAAAACTATCAAGAATAGCAATGGGTCCAATGGTTAAAACTATCAAGAATAGCGACTATGAATTTTCAAGAACTTTTCATGAGAATTTTCTTAGAAGGAAAGGAAATTCAACTCATAGGTATGCATGGGAAGCCTTCCAAAGTGATAAGCTCCTACAAGATAACAAAACCATTAAAAAAGGGACACCCATGAATAATTACACAAGTGCATTCAATATGTGTTCAAACATATAAACTCTTTGTTCCCTTGGATCCGCAAAGAGTTATCAACAATCATTCCAAGGTATTTGTCGATATTACCAAAGGCCTTTCTCTTGCTAGAGAGCATGATCATGCTATTAAGCTCATCCTAGGAAACCTTCATATCCATATGCTCAAAAGAGTGAGATTTGTATGCTTCAAGAAATGCCAGAGGGTGGCATCATTCAACCTAAATAAAGCACTTTCTATTCACTAGTATTGATGGTTTACAAAAATGATTTATCATGGCACATGTGTCCAAAGCATATAGAGAAATCAACTAGATCAACATTACATATAAGTTTCTTATTCTTGTCGTTGATGAATTGTTAACTGAGCTATGGAGAGTAGTTTTCTTTACTTAGTAAGTTGGATCTTTGTTTAAGATATCATCATATTAGAATAAAGGAATAAGACATCCCCCAAAAATCCTTTAGAAGGTGAAGGTCATTATGAGTTTCTCATGGTACCTTTTGGATGGACTAATGCACCCTCCACATTTAAAAGATTGATGAATTCTATTTTCCATCCATTTCTCAAAAAATTGTGATGGCATTTTTTTGATGATATACTAATTTAAAAAATATTTCTAAGAGCATGTGCAACATGTTGGCATGGTCTTAAAACTATTGGAAGAGAAACAACTATATGTGAATCCTTCCAAATATGCCTTTGGGTTTAGGAAGTAGAATATTTGTGGCACATTGTATCTCATGGGAGAATGAAGGTCGACCTTGACAGAATTAAAGCTATGATAGAATTGGCAATTCTCAAAACATTGAAGAATCTTAAGGGGACTCTTAGGATTGGTAGGATATTACTACAATTTTGTCAAAACCTATGGTCGAATAACAACTCCTCTAACAAATTATTTTAAAATAATGGTTTTCGTTGGACTCAATAAACAACCCAAATCTTTGCGAAACTTAATATGGCCATTTGTAGCATTGTTATATTGGCCACACTTGACCTCATAAAAACCTTAATGTCTAATGTAATGCCTCGGGACACACCATTGACACAATTTTAATGAAATAAGGAATGCTCTTTTCCTTCGAAAGTTGTTAACTTAGTTGAAAGGACTTTCTCAAACCCATTTATGAGAAGGAAATGTTGGCAATACTACATGAAGTTAATAAAAGGCATACCTACCTAATAGGAAGACACTTCAAGGTAAAATGGATCAGGATAGTTGAAAAACTTCTTACAACAAAAATTATCTTCAAAAGAGCAAAAATAATGGATCACAAAGATGATAGGTTATGACTTTGAAATTATCTATAAAAAAAGGGAAACAAAATGTTGTGGTGGTTGCACTCTCAAGGAACAAAGAAAACACTAAGGCCTTACTTTGTGTTATTTCCATTCTACAAGTTGATTGGGTGGAAGAAGCAAGGATAGAATGACAATAGGACCAGAGGACATTGAAGCTAATTCAATAACTACAATAGAACCCTAGTGCATTAGATAAATTTGCATGGAAGAATGATTTGTTTTGGTACAAGGATCGTCTATATTTATGTAAGCATTATAAACTTAAACATAAGTTCATTTTGGAAGTACAAATATCTCCTATAGGGGGATACCCAAGATTTCTAAAATCTTACCACATGAACACAAATGATTTTTTCTAGTGAAGTCTTAAATCCAATGTTCAAAAGTTTGTAGTGAATATTTACTTTGCCATCAGAACAAAAGAGAGAAAATAAAGACCCCAAGTCTTCTAAAACCATTACCCATAACACAACATTGGGAAGAGATGTTAATGGATTTTATTATAGGTCTACCAAAGTTAGAAATAAATAATTTCATCATGGTAGTGGTGGATCGACTCAAAGAGTATGCACACTTTTAGAAGTGATAGTTTAGAAGTTACATGGAAAGACCAAGGTTATTAGAAGTGATAGAGATCTAATTTTCACTAGTAAGTTTTGGAGTGACTTATTTTCTTGTTTAGGTACTCAATTGGCTCATAACTTATCATACCATCTTCATTACGATGGAAAACATGATATTGTGAATAAGTGTCTAGAAGGTTATATGCATTGTTCGCACATGACTAACATACACAATGGGTCAAGTAGTTAACTTAAGTAGAATGGTGGTATTTACACTTTCTTCCATACTTCATCCAAAATGTCCCTATTTATGGCACTCTATAGGTACCATCCTCCATTAGTGACATCACCCTTAAGAAGGAAATCTAAGGTTCAAGAAATGGAGTATTACAAAGAACTCCGACAAGAGGTTCTCCAACTATTGACATGCAACATGCTTATAACTCAAAACATGATGAAACGACAAGCATGTCAATATTGCAGTGAAAGGAACTTTGAAATGGGTGATTGGGTATTCTAAGTCTGCAATCATATAAACATATTTCTTTCAAGCAATAAAAGAAGGACAATAAATTAATGCACAAGTATTATGGTCCATACAAGGTGTTGCAAAAGATTGGCAATATCATGGATTAAAAATGGAGTTGCCTCCATGTTCACATGTTCATACGAGATTCCATGTTTCTTGTTTAAACAAAGTAATCGAAAGCAAAATGCGAGTTTAGACTTGTTTGCTAGACATTGACAAAGAAGGGAAAATCATACTAGAAGGATGCCCAAATGTGTCTATAGAACTTCGGGAGATAATTAAAAATGATTATGACATATTAAAAAGGGTTATTATGCAGTGAAAGAAATAAAAAAAAGACACATTCAAAAGAGATTGAATGACTTGCAACACCTTTCCATTATTTTGTGCAAGCCTCGTTGAAAATGGAAGTTCATTTCATCCAACAAAATCAAGTGGGGCAACAACATTAAACTCTCTTTGGAAGCCTTCATAAAAGGAAGAAGTTGATGATGTTGTGGCTTGCTATCCCATTTAATGTGACCATAAGCCTTATTTTATTAATGCATGTAAGACGATTGTAGCTTTTGGAAAATGATATGTACCTCCCAATTTTGAGATGATAAGGACCATTCTTCTCAAGAGGTCAAAAGAAATCCTGGAAACAAGCAAATTGAATACTAAGATCAAAGTCTTATTAACAAACATGATGTACAATTTTATCAAATGGTTGGTTAGAGATTTGTTATAGGATGCTTATTAATGAATTGGTTTATTTCCCTAAATGGGTATTATATTTACTAGGTAGTTGATGTAGTAGGGCACAATAAAACTTATGAATACATTTTCACAATTTTAGAGGAAAGCATTTTTGAAGTTGGGGAAGAAAATGCGGTTCAAGTTGTAACTTATAGTGCCTCAAATTGTGTGGGAGATGGAAAGATTATAATGAATAAGTACAAACAAAATTATTGCTCCCTTTGTGCTACTCATTACCTTGGTTTGTGGCATGATTTAACAAAGTTTTCATGGATTAATGAGGCTTTTTGGAAGGGGAAACAAATTTCTCACTTCATATTTAAGCATCACCTCACCTTGAGCATGTTTAGGAAGCAAACATTTAGAGAGGTCGTGAGGCACTATGATATTAGATATGTCATAGATTACATTACTTTGAAAAGATTGGTTGAAGAAAATAAAAGTATAAGTGGCATTTGTAGCATTAAGTGGGAAAACTCTTACCTTTCAAAACAATCTAAAGGGAATGACTTGGAATAAATCATTTTAAGCAAAGTCTTTTGAGAAAGTGTTGTGAATGTTATAGAAGTTTGTGAACCAATTGTTGATATGATTCACATGGTCGATAGCGATACCCCTTCTATGAGTTTCGTTTATGAGAACATGGATAGTTGTGAGAAAGCTATATTGCAAGATTCTTTAACAATGTGAAAAATGAGTACATGGAAATATTGAAGATAATAGATGAAAGATGGAAGATGTTGCACAAATTGTTTGGGATATAAATTAATAAATAATGATGCAGAAGTTGTGAGTGGCCTTTATGTAGCTATTGAGCATTTGACTTTATATCTAGAAAAATCCATAAGGCTTAGAAAGCAACAGTAGGCATACAAATTAGAAAAGGGGATATTTGAAAGCACTTGCACCGTACGTGATAGGGTTAGTATTCTCCAAAGTGATGGTGGTGGTTTTATGGACCATAGTCACTTAAATTGCAATGTTCTGCTATTTGTGTTTTGAGTGAAGGCTCAAATGCCTTTCCTTGTGAAAGGAACTAGATTAACAACTTTAATCATATCTAATCTAAGAAAATAAACCAACTATTATCTATAGGGTTGGAAGACCTTGTTTATGTTCACAATAATTTGTAATTAGCCTTAAGTAGTGTGGTTCAAGATTCATCTACTTCCTCTCACTCATAGTTTCAACCTTTTTCAAATGTAGAAGATGATCTTGGTATTGATAGTAACACTAGTGATGAGCCTAATACCAATGATGATGAAGTTTTTTTTTCACACACAAAAAAAAACATGCGTCTTGTTATTCTTTGGAATCAAAGAAAGCAAAAGACCAATGATGATGGAGTTTCACTTATTGATGAATCAGATCATCACAATTCTAGTGCACAACATCTGAAGTTTGGAAGACAATTGCAACGACTGGAAAAATATGAAAATTGCTGAAGTGGGTAGAGAGGACAATGCTTTCCGAGTGCTTGGAATTGATATTGCTGTAAATATAGATAAAGCTGTGGGCATTCATATTTCAAATTTAAGCAGAGTCTGCAATTTTCAGTCAATTGTTATCGACATGAGCTTTTTCTGGGGTGCAACTTTCTGAAGATGCAAATTGCACACCACACCACCACAGGAATCGAAACTGGACTTCTATCAAGACAACCATCAATCCCCACCGCTAACTCCTATACCCCACCCCTGTCTACATAAATACATATGTCAAGGGCAGAGGGGGTTTCTGTTCATCGGTTTAAAAACAGCAAGGAAAATGTCAAAGCGAGAGTCGACATTCATCGCCCGTGCATTAGGTAATAAAAGCAATCAATTTGACGCGAAAAACGTGGAGATTCAGGGAGTTGGTATGTACATACTGTCGGTTTTGTTCGAAAAGAAAACAAAACAGATGGAAAGATTATGTGAAAACTATTGGTCTCCTCCGTCATTTTTGACTTTCTGGGGAATCCGCTAGGAGCACGCAAGCTACAAAATAATATTATAGAGAGTCTTGGTCAAAATTATTATAGATATTAACAATGGCTGTTCTTAATATTTGTCTCTTAAAAATCTGAACAAATCTAAAAATGAATAGCATTTGGTTTTAAAAAAAAATTAAAATGAAAAAATACATACCATGCAACATACAACAAATAATAGCATGATAAAAAAAATATTCTTTGGTATATTATGACTTTTTAATTAAAAAAAATATTTTTAAAAGATAATAGTGCAAGGACTAATAGCATATTCTTTGGTATATTATGACTTTTTAATTACAAAAATATGTTTTTGCATGATAATAGTGCAAGGACTTACACTTTTGCATAACAATAGTGTAACGAACATCTCGGTGCATAGATCATTGGTATCTGACTGGTTGTTTGACTTAAATGATTAATGGGAAAAACGCTTTGATTTAGTTAAATGTTTTAATGGGTATAGTTTAAATATTTTAGGTTTTTAACTTTTTTGATATATATATATTTTTGGTAATCTTATAAGATTTCGACAAAAACACCAAAAATGCAAAAATAAAATAAACAGATTACTTCGTTTTAATTACTTAATTTTAATTTATAAAAAGAAAATGAATAAATTAATTATTGTTTAATTTATAAAATAAGTAATTGTATTTTTATATGTTTTTTTTAATATTTCTTAAATTATATTAATTGTACACTTACATGTTATTAATGAATATTTTTACAATTTGATTGAGTTGTAAGTTTTTCTTATCTAAATTTATTTTACAATTTGATTGATTTATAAGTTTTTCTTATTTAAATTCATTTTTCAAAAGTGACTTTGTAGGTTCAAACTTTGATTAGTCATGTGTATCGCATGTGGAGTAGCGTTGGTACATTTATGAGTACACTGTTAGTGAACTCGAATCGACCCTATGTCGATGAGTACGAGCCAGACCCAATTGTCAATCCCCCTAATTACAAAAAAAATAAAAATATATCTTTTTAATCACATAGCTTGAAATATATATCATTTAAAAGATATTCAAATTGATATACCCCTATAGTTATACTATGGTAAGATATTCAAATTGATGTATCCTTATAGTTATACTATGGTAAGATTCCTCGTCTTCACCCATCATTAATATAAGTTATTTATACCATTGTAAATCCTTTTTCATTTTGTTTTCTAAAGAGAATATAAATTTCAGTCACAAAGTTACAATAATATAATAAAAATAAAATAGATTAAAAATAATAATTTAAAATAGTAAATTTGTGTGATAAATGATTAATTAATTAACATTTAGTTGAAAAAATTAATAGAATTTTTTTTAACACCATCTTAGAAAAAGATTGAATCAATATAATAACAACTTAATTCTAATAAAAACAACTCAATTATAAGTTGAAAGAGAGCTTATCTACCACATCCATGGACTTTTGTAGGGTTCTACCCTACATGCATATATAAAGTCTCCCACCTAAAGGTATCTTGAACTGTTTTGTTTGTTTCCATTACTCCTCACAACATTCCCAATGAACATACAAAGTGATGCGAATAAAAAACAACATGATTCACCAATTACACTGGAATATGTAGTATTTAGCTTGGAAGTCATTTAATCTTACATGACAACCCTCCCATCCTTGTACAAGTAACTAGCATTGGAGGGAGTCTATATCATATGATTTACCAGTATTGGCCCATGTCATCATGGGCCATTGGTGAGCTTCATTATATGATTCACCATTATTATCGGTTGGTATTCACTGTTATGTTCTAAATGCTACCATATGGGCTTTACATCAATCTATTATTTGTTTGTGCTACATTTATCTCAGGTTGACCATAGTAGGGAAATTGTTAACATGCAAACTCAACTTGCCAAGAACGTTGAATCACGATGTAGTGATTCATTGTTGGTGACATTAAATTATTTTGAAGGTTTGATATATCAAGGCTTAGTAGTAAATATAAGGTGAGCTACAACCTATTGATGGAAGATTTTTTCATCTTCTGTAGATGACCAAAAAATGATTTTATTTAATATAATTAAATAAACAACATTATTTATTTAAGTTTTGTTTTATTTTATTTTATTTAATAAAATTACATGAACAACATTAATATAAAATATATATATCACATAACATTGAAATAATAATATTTTTTTACAAATATGATTTGTTTTAAGAAAACAAAAGCTGAGATGCAAATTGGAGAAGAATTAGAGTCAAACTAACAATTACTAGCATAAGAGTGAAATTGGACCAATCTAAATTTTATCCATTCCCCAAAAAACTTTCTTTAATATTTTTTTTCTCCATACACAAGGGATGGGTTTCTATTCATGCAATATGAAGAATTCGTATACGTTTTTAATTATGGAGGCTTTAACCAGTTAACAAGTTATAATGATTAGACCTTTCCTCAATCATACCAAGGATTGGTTTGTTAGATTCTACAGCGTGCATTAGACATAACATAAGACTCAATCATACCAAGGATTGGTTTTTAGATTCTATAGCGTGCATTAGACATAACATAAGAGAAGAATCTTAAGAAACATAACAAAAGAGAAGAATATTAAGAACATGGATTTAGAGTACAAAATTTGTTTTAAATAGAACACATTTACCTTCTTTTATAGTTGATATCATTCTCATTTAGATAAGAGAATAGTGTATCTTACTTCAATAAGGATTGTTATAGAGCTATCTTACTAAAAACAAGGCGGATTGGATTAAATTGTCATTTAGTTGTTTTTAGTAAAATAGGACTTCAATAAAAATACAGTAAGGAGAAGCAATGCCCTTTTTTGTAAGTTTAGAAATTGGGCAAAGAGGAGCCTTCATATAATCAAATATTTTCATCTAAGGCAAGGAATAATATATTCTCGTGTGACAATTTCTAAGAATTTTGCTTGGAGATCCACAAGGATGACATTTGTAGTGACACACTATTTTTCAACCACAGAGTTAGCCATGGCCATTATTGGGAATGCCTAATGACTTGAAAGAATTTTGGAAACTTAATTCATAGAACCACAAACGATATTGACCCAAACAAAACAAGGCAAAATCTTTGTACCAAAAATATGTTTTTCAAAAGTAGGAGAGATAAGGCCATAAACCCTATGCCTGAGGTTGTTAAGTGGGTACATTGAATCCACCTCATGACCAACCAAAGCCCTGACATACCCCAACACTAACGTCCATTTATGTAACATTACAAACCTAGATGTTGGCATCCACATATGTAATATATATATATATATATATATTCTTCAATGATAGAAATAGGAGTATGATTCAATAGGGATTTAGAAAACTCAATTTAAATAAATTGTTAAATACATATTTGTTTTAAACTTTGGTTATGCCATAATGATTTTAGAATAAATTTTAGTATGGTTTAAATTAATCAAAAAATTGAAAGCAATAGTCTCTACCTAGTGGCATGGACTAACAAATAATGTGTTAGTTATGCCAAGAACTTAGATACTTATCCAAACTTGGATGCTTCTCCAAATCGCTGACAAAAAATCAAATAGACAATGTTATAACATCAAGAACTTGAATACTTATCCAAATTAGAATACTTCTCCAAATTGTTGACAAAAAAAATAATTAGACAATGTTATAATAGACCCCTCAGTAATGTTCAAATCTCAAGTTCCATCATTTAGTCCCTTCTTCTCAAGGGAATCTTAATAAACCCCATGGGTATTGTATATATTTTCTAAGGAAGATTTCAGTGCAACATATTTTTAGAGTTAAAAGTATGGGTATATTTACTTAAAAAATATTTAAGTGCAATGTATTGATACTTCTCCAAATTGCTGCAAAAAAATCACATAGACAATGTTATAATAGACCCTCCAGTATTGTCTTCAAATCTTAAGTTCCATCACTTAGTCCCTTTCTTCCTGAGAAAATGTGTGAAGGGATCCCTTGTTGGTTGATGGGTGAGAAAATGTGTGAAGGGATCCCTTGCTAGTTGATGGGTATTGTAACTATTTT